>VDFB02285851.1:0-11106 GCA_007258455.2 Sequoia sempervirens
GCACTTCATTTAGCTGGAGCTCTTGCTGTGCTGCCATAGGGAGATGATAGGAGCTTGAACTCGTCCATTTTTCCACTATTCCAATCGCCTTTCCTGTGTATAAAGGAAAAATAAAGAGGTAGCCTCCATTTCTCTGTGCTTTGAAGCTCTATTCGATGATTATTTTGTTGTTTCTATTTCTAATTTGATTTATGTGTCAATACATGCCTTTCTCTGTCAATTTTTCTTCTCTTTTTGCTAAGTCTGCAATGCATTTGTTGGTTCGAGCCTTGAGAATTTTCTATGAAAAGAATTATGCAGATTTGGGAATCACTTTCACATTGACTCTCCTTGAAAATTTGCAATATGTCCACTATTCTCAAATATGGGTTTTATTCCTGAAGGATTTTGTATCTTCAAAGTCGTAGCATCAATATTTTTTCGTTCATTTTTAAAGAGGGTATTATCTTGATTGTATGGTCGCGGCTATGGCAGCACACACTGGGGTTCCTATACTCACATCCCTTCTTTGTTATCTCTTACTTCTCCACAACTCTTGCACATTGAATTTTTGACAACCTTCCATCATTAACTTTATTACTTTTAAAGTTGAATTCAAGTTGAATACTCTGTAGTCGTGGGCTGATCCTCATTCATTTATGTGAATAAGAGACATTTTTCCTGAGTTTTGACTTCTACCTGTAGACACCTAAAATTGGTCTGGAGAATCTAATTAATTAAATACGACTTATTTGATTAATTAATCTTAAATTCATCTACTTAGTAAATAAATAGAAATATTTATTTATATTAAGTTCATTATTATTTCTTCTATTTTATCATATTATTTCCCTCTTAATTAAATAAAAAAAATTAAATACTTTGTTTTATTTAATTATTATCGTTATTATTTCTTCTATACTTTATCCATTAATTCTATCTTAAATTAAATACACAGCTTCAATAATTTGTGTTATTTAATTACCTCATCACATTTCTTCTTAATTAAATAAAGATATCCTAGAATCTTTAATTTAATTATCATTTTCTTTTATTTTAATTTAATAAACAACTCCTATAGTTTGATTTATTTAATTATTTATTCCCCTTTTGCTAAATTTAAATAAATTAAAATTATTTAAATTGATGCATAAATCATATTCCTTTTATTACTCACCAATAAAATTAGATTTTTAAAATCTAATTAATTCAACTCTCATTCACGGGAAGAGCTTCGCGGACAAACCTGCAGGAAATCCTCTCCATCTTCTTCCTCCAATCTTTCCTCTCATCTTGCCTGGTGTTTTCATGGGGAGGAACAATCCTCCATGATCAACTCCATCTTCTCATCCCATGCCATTCAATTCTCCAGATTGAATCCCAGCCTTTTATCCTGTACCCCTGTGCAAATGTGCTGTCGTGAAAGCTATAAATACAGGTCTTTGGCTACAGGAAATGGATCCTAACTTGTGCAATTTTACTCTGCAGGTTTTCCAAGCATTCAAGCATCCAACATTCATCCAACATCCATCAAATGTTCATCAAGCTTTCTAATTTATTAATTATGGCTGTTTACAGTAGTTTCTTTCTTAGAAGCTTTGCTGTAGAATCATTTTAGTTGCATTATTAAATCATATAGGAATAGAATTAGTTTGAATTATCATTCTCTAAGTGTCATTTCAACAATCTATTAGCTTCAAAAAAATCTGAGAGAAAAGTAGATTAGAGAGATCTTTAGAGTTAGAGAGCAATAGGACAGCTTCAGAGGTTCTTGCATTTAAATTGATTTAAATTCTCTTGAATCTTTGCTATTATGTCTTATTTAGAAGTGTAGATGCATTTTAGATTGTTTAATTCATAGATATCATGATTTCTCTAGAGGTTATACGGACGACTATGTTGTAGCTCCCTTAGATTCACAAGCATTTTATCAAAGAAGAGTTCTTAGGCAACACCACAATCATAGTCAATGAATTCGTCCAGAATACATCCCACAACCTGCCATACAATATGACACAAGACCAAGTGAATTTCATAGAGTGAGATAGTTTCATGTGGCACCCCAAAAAAATTCTGTAGTGCGTCAGAAACTCTAGCGCGTCGGAACTCTGTTTTAGCGCGTCAGAACTCTGTTTTAGAGTGTCAGAACTCTGTTTCAGCGCTTAGAGGCTCTGTTTTAGTGCATCAGAACTCTGTTTTAGCGCGTAGTGAATCTATTTTAGTGCCTCACATCTCTGTTTTAGCGCATCATGGCTCTGTTTTAGCGCATCGTGGCTCTGTTTTAGCGCTCCAGAAGGTCAAAAAAATAGAGAGTTAGTAAGACAGTTTGTCAGTTTTCCCACATCAAAAACAAGGTTTTTATCAGTCCAAAACAATTTTTTCCATAGTCCAAAACACTTGAATCATACAAAAAAAGAGAAAACTTTACTATTATGCCTAGGTCTTGAAACATCTTTCAAAGTGTCCTTATCAATCATCACTAAATCTGAGATTTTTGTGTCAAAATTTCCCTATCAAGGATTTTATCATCCTTCCATCATGAAACTAGACACGACTAAATCAGATTTTAAATCAAAAAAACTTTGACACTTATCAAATCAAAAATCCAAGATCAAAGTCTAGAATAAAACTTTAACGTTTGTATGCCTATTTTCACATGATCAACATATCAAAGACAACAACAAGAAGAAAACAAAAGAAACACAAACCACCATGGCTGAAATAGAGGAGGATCAATTGAATGCTTTAGCTTATCAACTAAAGAACCTTCAACAACAAATCTGGGAAACAACCACAGAGAGATATCTAATGCCAAACATCTACCCATATCCTCTTGACCAAACAATGAACATGAGAACTTCTTCACCAACAACTCCATCATCCAAGTTCAATATCTTTGAATTTTTCCAAAATTTCAATAAGCCCAAATCTCAGTCCTCAACTACAAATGATATTGAACAATCTTATCATGTCATGCATTTATCTCCATCCACCATAAGCCAAAATGAACCTCAAGATTTTTTCACTCAAGTTAACAATTCCATCCAATCATCCTCTTCTATCATATCTTCTACATCCAATGATTCACGTCAAACTCTCACTCCAAAGCATGCTAGCATAGACTCCCCTACACATCAAGATCAAAATATTCTTTCCACTCCATCCAATGATTCCACAATCTCACAAAGTCTTCCCATCTTTGATCAAGATCCCATTTCTCAAGAATCTTATGATGATCCCCTCCTTTCACTTTTCATCCAAAATAATTCACATCCATCTCAAGAGACAAGTATCCTTCCAAGTTCTTTTTCCACATCATCTAATCAATCCATACCATATCATGATTCTATTGCATCACAAGATCATGATAGTTCTTCCATCCTATCTAATGATTTCTTACCAATTGACGATCAAGACACACTTTCTACGAAATCTAATGATTCCTTTCCTCATCAAGATCAAGATATGCTTCCATTCAAGGATACCCTTTCATCCCATGAAGATTTTTATCCTTACCATGATCAAGATATGCCTTTCATACAACTTCATAATCCATTTCCAAGTCAAGATCAAAACACCCCATCATCCCCATGTCAAGAGCCTATCACACCTATTCAAGCTATCCATGAACCCTACACCTATAAATTAGGATCCTCCACCTTTATCCATTCTGGTTTACTTCCAACACCTATCCTCTCATCCATATCATATCCTCCTCAAAATGGACTTGCATCTTGTTTCACAAACAATACATATCCCATTGGTAAAAAAATGTGTCAAAGTATGAACTACAAAGGCAAAGGATTAGGCATTCATGAACAAGGTATCCTAGAACCCCTTTCTATTCAAAAACACCCATATCACCATGGCCTTGGTTATACACCTAAGTGTCCTAGTGCATCAAACCTACCATCTATCCTAGGTCCTCATCTTAGTCCATCAAAATTTCCATCTATCCTAGGTCCATATCCTATTCCTCAAGAACAACAAAGGCACACATCCTTGATGCCCTTTCAAAATTCTACCCACATTAACTCATCCATAATACCTCCATACCATTCATCTCAATCCACCCCTCCCATTGCTCTTGGAAGCAATTTGGGTGCCAAATATACAAAGCTTCTATATCAAAATGCACATGTATCAAAGGATCAACATGTCTCCTCGAAGAGACATGCAAAAATAAAAGAAAACTTGATCCAAAATCAAAGGAAAAATCAAAAAGGCCACAAAGGCCCATCAAAGCAAGAAGGAAAATTTCAAAGACCACAAAGGTCCATAAATCAAAAGAAAAATTCAAAAGGCCACAAAGGCCCATCAAAGAAAAAAGGAAATCTTCAAAGACCACAAAGGTCCATAAATGAAAAATTTTCAAGGCCACAAAGGCCCACTAAGCAAATATCAAAGTCAAAAATCATGTGGATTCCTAAAAGTCTCATAGAAGCAATAAAATCAAAATTGGCATCCAAATTTTCTTATCCAAAAGCTTCCTCCAATCTTCCATATAATAACCTATCACTTTCCAAATCCATTCTTCCTCCATCACTCCACCATCCTTCAAGGTGTGTGCCAATGTTGAGCTTGTCATCCTTTCCATCTATCCATTATCCAACATTCATCCCCCATCATTCCCCTTTAATCCAAACCTTTGCATAAATCCTTAGTCTCTTCCATCATACCATTAATCTACCAGCATTTATGAGTCTAATCCCCATTGCTATGGTTAATTAAAGGGATAATTGGTCGTGAAACTCAATGTTAAAGTCCTTCCTCTATCTCCCTATCATCCATATCCTATCTTCCATATTCCTCTTGCACTCTACACTTAAGGGCAAGTCTCATCCATCTTATCATTCATGGTCATTATCCTTTCTACGCTCATTCCTTACATTTCCACTTTTGATCTTGATAAGGTTAAGAATCTTCTTGAACATCATATATGCTTATCCTATATGCTTTATCCATATCTTTCATACCATATCTTTTATCTCATCCATATTCCATCATTCTTACTAGATACATCCTTTCTTTTCATCCTTGGTTTTGATGAAGAATGGGGGCAAAGTACTTGGTCCTTGTGTATATATCTTGTCTAGTTGATCTTGAAAATCCCATTCATTATCGTTATCCTTGCATTATTCCATTCCATATCTCCTAGCTTATCAAAATCCATGTCATCATGTCCCTTTGCAACCTTGAATCTTATCATGCAAATCATATTTGAGCCTAGCTGTAAAACATTATCCAATCCTCATATCTTTTGTCAATCAATTGTCAACAATCATCAATCTTTTTGTACTTAGAGGATATCAGTAATCCTAAGTACTTATTATCATCATGCCTTATAGAATCAATCATTCTTGGCATATTAATCAATCAACTATTGTCATATTTCAACAAGAGATTTGTTGCTTGTGTGACATGTTTTGCAGTGACTTTCATTTTGATCTATCATTTATCCATGGTTACATTACCTTTATTGTGGTTCATCTTGTTCCTTCAATCGGTCATACCATCTCATTCCAAATCAAATATCTTGAAAATCCAAAAAAATTTCAAAATTTCAAAAATCCAAAAACATCAGAAAATCAATCTCCAAAAAAATATCAGAAAATCAAAATCCAAAAACATCAGAAAATCCATCAAAAATCAAAAGAAAATAAAAAAATCAGAAAATCCATGCGAAAACATTCATAAAATCGAAAACACAAAAATAGAGTCTACATCAGTCAGAAAATGGAGTCTGTGTCGGTTGAACTACGTGGCCTCTGCATGTATAACGTAGGCAAGACTAATCTTTGATCAGTCCCTGAGGCCCCAAGGATAGGTCTTTAGATTACATCATTTGGTCAAACGTCTGAGAATATCATGCAAACATCAGCACACACATTTCAACATCGATGATCTAATCTAAACAATGATTTGAAAATACATTAAGTAGAATTTGAATTGATTGTACTTTTCTTTTTATCATTTGCTTATTATTTCTTTGGAGCTACTCAATGATGTATTGAACTAGAGAAGCAAGGAAGGAGAATGATACTTTTCTTTATTTGCTGTTTGTGATTTAGTCATTATTATTTTGTGAATTATCATGGGAAGTGCTCTACCAAGTATCATGGATGATATTCCAATTCACTTAAGAAAATGGTTAATTCTTGTCTGTTTACGCAAGAAATGCTCAGGTCATCTCAGTTTAATTATACCTCGATGCTTGTGTTTACTTGCAATATCAAAAATCATGAAAGAAGTACTCAGGTCATCATTGGTCTATCTCATATCATTGATGCTTGTATTTTCTTTCAACATTTTTAAAAGCTCAGTGATGATACAAAGCAAAATCAAAAGATTGTTAAAATGAAACTTAGAATTGCATGGTTAAAATAGATTGCATCCATATTAGTCTTGCATATGCATTTATAGATTGTTTCAAAAGCTACAAAATTTCAATCTCAAAAGCTACATGTATTCCCTCTCTACATCATATCACCATCTCTTCAATATTTCTTAGGATATCATCTCTTTCTGAATCATTTTCTTTCATTTTAGTCATCTCAAATTCCATCCAATCTTAATCTATTAATTCTAGCACAAATCATTTAATCACATCCTTGGTTTTGTTCCCAACCTTGTTACAAGCATTTATCCAATCATCATCATCATCGGGATGTATCCTTCCCTATCATTTTGTGTTGTTTCGGGATGTATCCTTCCCTCATCAACAACACTCTTATCATCATCATCAATCAATCTTGGCTTGCAACTTGACCGGGGCAACATCATGTTTATCCTTGAATCCATTTGTGCTTACTTACTTTTCATCTTCTCCTTTCATTATCTCTTCCTCATCCCATCCCCTATTCTATTCATTATTTTGCATCATCAAGTTCCATTACATTAATCAATCTTATACTGGGGCATATCAATCAATCAGTGAAGTCAAATAATAAATCAACAATCTTATCAAATCAATCAACATCAATCAATAAGTCTATCAATCAATCAAATCTAATCCGCTTTGTTCAAATCTTGTGATCATCAATCTATCATTCAACTTCGCCTATCATGAGGTTAATCATTCAATCAATCGATCATTGAACCTTGCCTATCATGAGGTTAATCAATCAGTAATCTATCATTGATCCTCACCTATCATGAGGTCAATAATCTTCTAATCTATTGGGATCAACAATCATTGATCATCGATCATCATCATAATCCTAGAATCAATATTTCTGGCTATCGGGAATGAAATCATTCTATATCATCAAATCAATCATCATAATCGATCATCAATCAAAATTCATCCAATTTCTCTCAGAATATCATTATCATTTTCAAAATTCAATATCACGGGGCATATTTTAAACTTTGGGTCAATGCTTGGCTGACTAAGGCAATTTTTTTTGAGCCGATGCATAAACCTTACATCACTTCAAGAGGGGCAAATGTAGACACCTAAAATGATGCGGAGAATCTAATTAATTAAATCACGACTTATTTGATTAATTAATCTTAAATTCATCTGCTTTAGTAAATAAATAGAAATATTTATTTATATTAAGTTCATTATTATTTCTTCTATTTTATCATATTATTTCTCTCTTAATTAAATAAACAAAATTAAATACTTTGTTTTATTTAATTATTATCATTAATATTTCTTCTATATTTCATCCATTAATTCTATCTTAAATTAAATACACAACCTCAATAATTTGTGTTATTTAATTACTTCATCACATTTCTTCTTAATTAAATAAAGATATCCTAGAATCTTTAATTAATTATCATTTTATTTTATTTTAATTTAATAAACAACTCCTATAGTTTGATTTATTAAATTATTTATTCCTCTTTTGCTAAATTTAAATAAATCAAAAATATTTAAATTGATGCATAAATCATATCCCTTTAATCACTCACCAATAAAATTAGATTTTTAAAATCTAATTAATTCAACTCTCATTCACGGGAAGAGCTTCGCGGACAAACCTGCAGGAAATCCTCTCCATCTTCTTCCTCCAATCTTTCCTCTCATCTTGCCTTGTGTTTTCATAGGGAGGAACAATCCTCCATGATCAGCTCCATCTTTTCATCCCATGCCATTCAATTCTCTAAATTGAATCCCAGCCTTTTATCCCGTACCCCTGTGCAAATGTGTTGTCGTGAAAGCTATAAATACAGGTCTTTGGCTACAGGAAAAGGATCCTAACTTGTGCAATTTTACTCTGCAGGTTTTCCAAGCATTCAAGCATCCAACATTCATCCAACATCCATCAAATGTTCATCAAGCTTTCTAATTTATTAATTATGGTTGTTTACTATAGTTTCTTTCTTAGAAGCTTTGTTGTAGAATCATTTTAGTTGCATTATTAAATCATATAGGAATAGAATTAGTTTGAATTCTCATTCTCTAAGTGTCATTTCAACAATCTATTAGCTTCAAAAAAATCTGAGAGCAAAGTAGATTAGAGAGATATTTAGAGTTAGAGAGCAATAGGACAGCTTCAGAGGTTCTTGCATTTAAATTGATTTAAATTCTCTTGAACCTTTGCTATTATGTCTTATTTAGAAGTGTAGATGCATTTTAGATTGTTTAACTCGTTCTTAAGCTTACACTACCGTATTGCCTGTGCATGATGAAAGGTTATTGTTTAACATGCATTTATTGGAAGAATTGTTCAAGAAAACATATCATATTTGTTGTTTCCTTTTTCTTCTCATGGTTGTCAATGGCTGTGAGGGCACTCTGTCAGACAGTTGTATCTTGTCTAGTTTGCATGCCACTGCTTTTCTCATTCCATTCACTGTGC
Source organism: Sequoia sempervirens (assembly GCA_007258455.2). Taxonomy (NCBI): domain Eukaryota; kingdom Viridiplantae; phylum Streptophyta; class Pinopsida; order Cupressales; family Cupressaceae; genus Sequoia; species Sequoia sempervirens. The sequence goes on from VDFB02285851.1 coordinate 8,796, forward strand.
ATACTCAAAGGCATTATCCTTACTGTAGGCTTCAGGCTCATCTTTGTATTTTGATGATATCTGTGTGTGTTGCTTGCCTGCCATTTTATGATAGTTGTTGCTCTACTCAGCCATTGCATGAATTATTGTTTTTGTTGTTTAATCAACTGTATTTTGATAAATTTTCTGTCATGTTGATTATACCTGTAGCTTTTCCATTATTTTGAATCACTATTCTCATCAAGATTTGGTGCACCTGACAGTGCTTATATCCTTTCTCCCCTTGACTTGATGAAAGAACTATGTTGATGTTGTGAGTATTAATTTGATGTGACCTCTGTCTAGTGGCATTCATTTGTTTAGACCTTGTAGCTATGAATACATTCTGGTATTCTAAGTGGAGCACTATCTTATCTTTGTATTTTTTTTAATGCTCTTTTCAAAACAAATGAAAATTATATTCTACTGTAGTAAATGCTTGATAGCTAATTATGAATTTACTATTACTCCTTTTCCATTTCATCTGTTATATATGATTGATTTATGAGGCAGTATGTATGCCTACCCACTATCATCCTTTTGCAATGAATATCATCTGTTGGTCTCATATTTGTAAATAGATATACTGCCTGATGCATCTCTTATTAATGAATTGTTCTTATTGAATGCACACTAATTTCTTTGGAGTCTCTTATAGACCATGAATGTATTTTTAAAAGTTATCAGAAATAGATTAAAGGCCTTTTAGTTCTGTTTTACCCTTCAATGTAAAGGGCTCCATACTTTATTGAAATACAATGCAAAAATAAGGTAGAGTTGAAGCTGAGACAAAATAAATTTGAATTACTGCTCATCCAACATGTTTTCCTTTTATATTGTTCTTCTAACTCTACTAATTGAAACAACTGGGAATATCAAAATCAAATAGTAATGACAACCATATTCTGATGTTGTTGATATTTCTCTTGATAACTCATGAATGAATCAAGATTGCATTTTTGTCAACTGTATTCAATATTATTAAGCAAAGGAAGAATGTAGATTTTCTCTATTGAATTCTCACCATGATATGGCTTGAAAACTACTACTTTAAGTTTCTTTGAATTTCTTTCATGATAGCATTCTTATTTCATGACTGTTATTGATATTTAATGACTCTCCTATATGAATAAATGAGAGATGTCCTGCTGATATGCCGGGCTCTACCCTTGTGGGAGCTCATTTTTTCCCACATATCTGATAAGATAACCTCGAACATTATGAACCTGTTCCTGCACATTGAAACAAACATGTTAGCAAAATAAAAGAAGCCGAAAGCTTCCATTGAGTTATGTTTTTCCTCTTGATTTTTTGCAATCATCTGATGGATGCCTAATCGATTGTATTCTATATTTCTATTGGTAGCATAGGTATATGATAGGATTTGATTTGCATTGCTCTAACAACATCTCCCTCAACTTGCAAGTATGCTGGAAATGGAGCTAGAAATGGAACTGGAGCTGGAACTGGCATCACAACATCCCTCAACTTGTCAACGATTTGTTATTCCAGGCAATGATGAATCACTTTCTACCCTATGCTTCCTCTACTTTCAGTTGTATATTTTGCTTTTGCTCATGCACCCCTTATTTGATTGTAAAAATCAAAATAAGTTACTCCCACGGCTTGTGTGGGATTCAATATTTTCACAAAATGAATAAAAAGCATTACTATGCAAGTTTTCCTCAATTTTTTGTTTTAAATGCTTGCACAATAAAACTATGATTCATATGTAAGATGATCTCAATGATGATCAATGAACACTTAATTAGAAAAACATAAAAAATTTATGTACCTATCATTTGATGAACCTCATTCAACTCTACCTGTTTGAGCTCGAAGCGAAAAATAAGTAACAATTATATGTAGAAGTTGTCAATTGGGGAAATAGACAAGATGAAAATTTAAGGGAAAAGAGCATTCTACTACTAGAATGTTGGAGTTAGTTCATATTGACCTCTATGGTCTGACTAGAACTGGAAGCCTAAATGGTGACAGATATTTCAAGTTGCTTATTGATGATTATACTTGAATGACATGGGTTGCTTTTCTTAGAGAAAAGACTCAAGCTTTGGATAGGTTTAAGGTATTCAAAGCAAGAGTGGAAAATTAAGTAAATTTGAAAATTAAGTGTTTGAGATATGATAGAGGTGGAGAATTCACTTTTGGTGAATTTAATGCATTTTATGAACAACATGGCATAAGAAGACAATTTTTTGCTCCGAGAACCCCTCAACAAAATGGAGTAGTTGAAACAAAAAATAGGACTCTACAGGAAGTTTCTAGAACCATG
>VDFB02285852.1:0-14415 GCA_007258455.2 Sequoia sempervirens
AGTTCATGTGGTGCTCTCTTGATGGTAGTAAGTTGCTCCACCAGTGACAAATGGTCTGATTTATCTTCAAACTGTTTGTTCAGCTTCTCTCCAAGCTAATCCCATGTTGTAATTGAATTCATTGGTAACCCTTTGAACCACTGAAATTCTTTACCCTTGAAAGAGGCTTCCAAGAGCCTTACTGCAACATCTTTCTCAGTTATATGATGTAAACCACACAACGAAGCCACATCTCGAATGTGTTCAATGGTTGTTGTGTGATCTTCACCAGTAAAGAATGGTAAACTTTTAAGGGCTGCAGCTGGAATATCATTATGCTGGGCTAAATTCAAGGGTCTTCCTTGATCAAATGAAACAAAAGGCTAATTCCTAGGTGGAGGATGAGCCATATTGATGATTAATGGTGAAGTTGAACCACTAGAAATAATAGAATTAGCAGAAATTCGAACTGCAGAACTTACAAATAGTGAATTGTTGAAGGATGAAACAGGGCTTGTTGTTGTCCTAACAATTCTGGTACTTCTTGTTGGTAATTTTGAATGTTCTACAGACTCTACTTTTGATCTTCTTTGATAACTTCTCATATGCTTCCTCACTAATACTGCTGAAACTGAGATTCAAAGTCGCCAAGTGTGAATTTTTTCCTTCTTGAAGGCTAAAAACTGTTGCTCACACTGTTACAACAGCAAAATAAGCTCTTTTTGAATTGATAAAATAGTTCAAGGTCCCACCGGGCATGCCAAAATTGTTAACACAAGGATTTGCACCCGAAGTTAAGCTAAATAACTTATTAAAGCTTGTGCACATGGGACTATTCTCAGGCTGTGGGTATCCTATGATGAGAATAGACCTCCAAGTTTTGGGCTGGTTCCCTTTGGATTTTCTTGTAAAACTGGTTTTTTAACAGAGGTAAAGGATAGAAGGATAAAGTAAACATAAAACAGAAAAGTAAGGTGATTCACCAATTCTCAAAAATGACTTGCAACTTTGATAAACTTACAAAAAAAACTCAATAAAGCTATGTGATCACAACTCATAAACTTATGCTTGCATAAATGATTCTAAGGTAAGGCTTAAACTTATGCTAAGAGTAAGGAAAACAATAATGTTTTCACAGAATCCCTAAACATGAGGCTTAAAACACAAACTGAGACCTGCACTATGACATAATATCTTATGCATTCAGTAGTGAAGGAATTGATAAAATAATGAAAGGATTCAATATTTAATCATGTAACTCACAACAACTACTAAAGAACAAAAAAAAATAGAGAAGGAAATAAGCTTCTTTATTGAGAAATAAGAAGTATCTGCATTACAAATCTGTAGATCTCACAAGAAAATGAGTTACAAAATGTGAGTAATGCTCTCACAACAATCTCCAAATAAAGAACTAGAGAACATAAGAGAAAAGAGAAGAACTTATAGAAAAGGCTCTCAAAATTCAAATTCAAATTTTGGCTCTAAGAAAAGATGTGTTGTCCTTCCTCTCCTCCAAATAAGGCATGAAACTGAAGATGCTCCTCCACATATGCAAAAAGAGTTGTCAAAACTCAAACAACTCCAAAGGGTCGTATGAAACTAAAAAACCCTCAAAAAGAGGGTCACAACTGAAAGTGAACTTCAGTTTAGGCCTCAAAACACTCCCTGATTGGAGTTAAGTCAAACTGAACTCAAAATTGAAGTTCAACTCATAAATAACTGCCTCAAAACCCCTGATTTTGCTCCATATGTTGGAAAAACTTTCTCAACCTCCTCCAAGAATAAAGAAAAGGCTTTAAATGCTCCATTTGATTCCCTTTGACTAGACTTTTGAAAATAAAGACACTTTATCTTGCATTTGAAATATCATTTAATTTAAATGATTTATATTTATCATTTAAATTAAAGATTTAAAAGTTTGAAATTAAATGCAAATAAAGGTTTATTTCCAATTTGATATTCATTTTGCATTCATATATCTTCCATTTGAAATGATTCATAAATATCATTCAAATAAAGATTTACATTTAAAATCAAAATGCAAAAAATAAAAGCCTCCTCATTTAAAGGTATTTTTACTTTTACATTCAAAATATTTTTTATTAAGAAGTGATTTACAAATCACTCAAAATAAAGCATTTAATTTGAATTACAATGCAAAAATAAAAAGCATTTAACTAAGTCAAATATAAAAGACTTAGAAAAAACATGACCCCAAGTGCTAATTTATTTTGAAGACTATTCAAAATAAATATAAAAGCTTAAAGCACAACTTTTATTGAAAATGAATAAAGTTTTTAATAAAACTAAAGGCTCTTCCATCGAACATTCTAGGTTTTTGAAACCTAAAAGGAATGAAATGCTTTCATTTTTGCATTTCATCTTACTGAAAAACTTTCTAGGCGCCCTTCCCTTATTTGCAAACCAACCCGTTTTGCTGGTTTTCACTATATTTTGAGCCATTTTTTGAAGATTCTGGAAGATTTATGGCAGAAATACGAAGGTAAATAGACTTATCTTCAAATCTGGAGAATTTTTTGTGTCTTTAAAAGCTTTTGAAATCCTTTTAGAGCTTTTTAGATGTGACCTCTGCTATACATTCATAAATTTTGAAGAAAATCTATTTTTCCCTTGAAATTTTGCTAAATATTTCATCCACCATCTTTATACAGGCCGCCATGGAAAAAATTAACTCTGCGTAATTATGATTCTATTTTTTCAAAGATGCATTTGTCTGAGAAAAAAAGAATGAATTTATCTACTCATTATCTTTTTGTAGCCTGCATTGCTCTCTTGATTACTTCATTTTGCATTTGGTTCTGCCATAACCAAGTTTGCTTTAAGTTTTAAGTTTGTTGTAATGAAAACTTTGCTACAATATACTTCTCCATTTTGTAGTTGTAGCCACACATTTTACACATCTAGGTGTTATTAGTTGTTTCAACTACCATGTGTATTTTCATGAAACAAGGAAAAACTTCTAGGCCATGGCATAAAGCTGCTTTTTTTAAATCTGTGGATATCATTTTGGTTACTTGATGCAAAATCTGAAAATGAAACTCCTCTTTCTCTTTTTATCTTTTTCTGAATTTGCTGCCCACTGTTTATGATTCAAGGTGACATAGACCAGCTTGCTTTACTTATGGCTAAGACTTCTTTCTAATGGATAAATGTTCTCAAAAGTATGTTCATTAGTCTTTGAAGTACAGATCAAGCATATTCAATGATTTTCCTATTTGCTGCAAACAATGACCTATTCTTTTACAGTGAAAGATAAGCAAATATATATCTCCTGTAGCATTCTATTTTCTTAATCTTCCTTGATATTATCATTCTTTCCTTGCAGCACTTGATGGTCTTTTGTGAAGACATTCTCAAACATAAATCTGATGTTCCTGTGAACTGATATCACTGTGCATCATATCTCTGCAACGGCCCTATTGAATAGATAAATGCAAAGCATATATACTTCTTCAGTTTTACTATTTCTACATTATCATACCATTGATGCTTTTCTCAAACTTGGTGCTTTTAGTTTTAAGTCTTTCTAAACCTGATACTTATAAGTAGGACTTGGGTGAGGATCTTTTACCATTCTGTGAAACTCCTCCATATTGAAAGCACGCTATTGTTTATGATTTGATATGAACAAATCACTGCCTTATACCTCTGAGCATTCAACACCATACTGCAATATATATATATATATATATATATATATATATATATAACTATATATATATATAATTATGTATGCTCTATCATATATATTTTAAAATGAAATAATGCTATCCAATTTATAGAAGATTATACAAACAAAGCAAACACTTTTCAACAAAAAAGAGACATTTTTATTGCTGATTCTTCTGTGTAAGCAATGCTTATTGTATTTTCTGATGATGCCATCTTTGTTTTCTATTTTTTGAGGCTGTCTAGAACCTTTACACAACACCATATAAACCTCATGATTTTTCACACTGCTTATAAAATTTTAATGAGATGGGCTCCACCCTTGTGGGAGCCACATTTAACCCCACTCATATTGATACCTAATAATCAACAACGTTACTTTTCCTGTTTCTGCACATGAAACAAACAAATCAGTAAAATAGTGGATCAATGATTTCTTTTATATGAGGCAGTTCTGGAACTTCATTTAATCTCACATATGTTTGACTTAGTTGATTTGATTTAATAACGAGTACAAACTATATTTCTGTTGAATTTCAACATGTTCTTGGATTTCGTGACCTGAGCTCTAACATAATTTTTTACAATCATTGCAGATTCTGGAACTCAAAAGCAAAGGAGTTGAAGACATAGAAGATCAAGTTGAAGCAACAAATTAACTGTACATCAGCCTCCTAGGCAATGACGACATGATCTCCTTTTTCATGTTTCACTTTTAGTTGTTCTTCAGTTGTATAGTCTGTACTTCTTGTTGAATCTAGTCAACTGAGTCTACCCACGGCTTGTGTGGGATCATAGAACATATTTCTCAATAAATCAACTGTTCATGATATGTAATGACTTATGTATTTTTCTGAGTTTATTCCATTTACACAATCTGAAACAATGAAATTGGAATTGGTTGAACACATGTTTTGTAATCATAATGAATGATTTATGTTTATGTTCTATACTGCAATGCTTTTTCTGATAGTCAGCAACAATAAATATTGCAAAAAATAAAGACTTTGTACTTCAATCCTTTTGAATTTTTCCTTTCTTAGTGAAGCCTGTTCATCGACTTGTTTGAACTGTTCAACAGTTTATTTTAAACTGTTTGAATGATTTGAATAAATCTATGAACAAGTTAAGCGATTCATTTCTAAAATTCAATTTTAAGCCGAGCCCCAAAATTGGTAATTAGAAAATTCACCCATAAAATGCAATGGTGAAACAATTACAAATTACAACGTAAGGTAAATGCTTCAAGTGCAGTCAATTCTCACTGCATGGAATAAGGTGTGGTACCTAGGTACTTCCATTCTTAATCATGTGGATATACCCTATATATATATATATATACATACATATATATACATACATACATACATACATATATATATATATGTATATATACATACAATACATATATATATATGTATGTATATATACATACATATATATATACATAATATTGTATGTGTTGATATATATATATAATGATACATATATGTATACACACACACACAGACACATATATATATGTATGTATAATGTATATAGATGTATATATACATATATACGTATACATACATACATACATACATACATATATATATATATATATATGCATATAGCATGTATATGTATATGTAGTGCAATTTCTCACACATATATATAGATATGTAAATATAGGCATTTACATACACATATATATACAAACACAAATATGTGTGCAGGTGTGGATGCATATGTATACATTTATGCATGGTACAAATATATGTCTATATGCATTATATCTGTGTATCTATATTTTTTCATGATAGACATGTGTCTTGATATATATATATATGTAATGTGGAGACATAAACATAATCAGAATTCTTTACTTGGGACCTATTTTTCTATTTTGATTTATATAATGACAAAAGAAGAACATAGACTCGTAAAATGCAAGGATGTAAAACAATTATAAAACAACTATATAAAAGAAGTTAAAATTGATAATCGCAAGAAGAGAGTGAGTAAATGATAAAAGACGTGGACATTTCCCAATTACTTAGATCCAATTTAGGTTTAAATTGAATAAATCGTAAAGCAATTGGACTGCATGTGCAAAGTAAATGTATATAAAAAAAATAGTAGACATTCACCAAATAAATACAAAAAAATGGAAAAATTATGAAACAACAGTTTAGAGAGAAAGTATAAAACATTACTATAATAGCCATATGATGTTAGAAATGGTTGCTTTGACACTGACAATGCATTAGACATAGATTAAACATTTTTTACATGATGAAATTTTCCAATGATCGAAAACCAATCTTCATTTTCATGTAATAAATTAAAGTGCAATTGCATTGCATATGTGGATGCAAAATTTTGCTTCCATTTTTTATCATGATCAACACAGTACTATGTGAAGTCTCTACGAAGGCCCAATGAAAAGTGCTTAAGGAAAGCAATGAAGTAGACAATATATGACTGTAGCAAATTGCAATGTTGCACTGCAATAAAAGAAAATTAGATAATGTTTATATAAATAGCTATTTTAATAAATATTTGTGCTCATATAAGTTTTGTTCAATAAGCCTTTTCGAAATCAGGTTAAATATCCTTGATTAAGGTGTCAAATTCAAAAAGATGATAATTGGTAGATTACAATCAAATACGACATATGTAATTTATAAAAAACCAAATAGTGTTATGTACATAGAATTAGTCAGTTTGATGCATATGAAAATGACAATTTCATTGTGAGTATAGTTGCATGTATATCAATAATGACCGTCTGAGACATTTTTTGAAACTTCATTGACTGAGGTGACTGCATGCACACATTAGAAGTAGTAGTTAGTTCATGCAAGAAATATTTGAAAGTACAAAGAGTGAAAATATTAGAAAAATAAACTGTTAAATATTAAATAGAGACAAGATGAAAACAAACCTACAAACATCCTTTGAAATGCTTGTGAGAAGGGAACAACGATAGGTTTTTCAAACATGAGAGACATGGATCCTCTCAATAGACATAGATCCTATCAGATATGGTATTTTATAGATTACAATGAATTCTGACATATATAACTTATAGAAATACAAATAGTCTTGTGTAGATAGAATCAGTCAATTTGATGCACATCGAAATGAAAATTTCATTCTGAGTAAAGCTTCATGTATATCAACGATCACCAACGGAGATTTTTTTTGAAACTTTATCGATCCAGATGACTGTATCCAAAGGTTAAAAGTAAATATATGTTGATAAGTTTCAACAACATACATAGTTTTTTATGCTAGCAAAAAAAAACAATTTTAACTTCAAAAGGTTGTCATAAAGCATGTTGTGTTTATTTGAATTTATACATAAGTGCATTTCTCTTTATATTATAGCATGTGTGACATTATACTCACTATTCTTTTCTTTAACAACTACCATAGACTGGTAGCGGTGGTTTTTTCTGGCCTCCCTTGTTCTACCTCAATCCCTCCTAAGATTTTCCACCATCATTAAATGGAAGGTAACAAAGACAATTCCATTCCCAAACTATCTACTCCTAAGGGGTCTAGTATTTTATATCTTCAAAGTTGGAATACATAGATCATGTCAACAAACACAGGTGTCTGTTTCATTGGATAATGCAAATGAATGAGTAAACAAAACCAAAAAATGACAATATAAAAGATATATGAACTTACAAATCTCTTGCTTTCTATTTCAAAATGTGAGTACATGAAGAATGAAAGAATTGGATCACTTATTGTGCATATATCAGGACAGGACAATGAGAAGTCCAATGGAGAATGCAGCTATTACATGTGGACGCAATGATCTTCAGTGAATTTGAATAACAGGGTAGATGAGAGAAGAAACATTGATAGTTGGGTGAAAATAATTGCTTTTATACACGATGATCAAGTCACCACATGCAACAAGGCAATTGGTAGCACACACTAGTACACAAACAACAATATATGACTAAATAAACTACTAAAGGAAAATTGCATATAAATGACTAATTTTAGTCATATGACTATTAGTGGTTTATTTGTAGTCATTCATAACATACAAATTTATGACTAAACTATTTTAGTCATTTATTTAATCAAGTGATTTAGTCATTGATTTGTTCATTGGTTAGTCATTGATTTAGTCATTGATTTAGTCATTGATTGTTGATAGCTAGTCATTTATTTAGTCATGATAGTCATTTATTTAGTCATATATATTTAGTCATTAATTTAGTCATATATTTAGTCATTAATTTAAGTGTATTACTTTGAGTCATTAATTTAGTCGTATTTCTGCTTGTGTCGGATATTTAGTCATATTAATTTGAGTCATGTATTTGAATATTGTATTTGATGCATATATATTTAGTGATTACAAATCAATTCTAACTTAATTAATCATCACAAATTAATGCATATAAACTTCAAGTATCATAGATATTCAAATGTTGAAGAAGCACCATGAAATGAAGACTAAAATGTTTGAACAAATATGATTGATCAAACACAAACACAAACAAATTACAAATCAAGAGGAGTCATAGCACAATATTTATGAGTGGAGAAAAAACCACTCTAAAAATTTACTTCATTAAGCCTCATTGGCGAAATCAAAATCTCATTGGAGTTACGTATTCAGTGTCACCATTGTCTTGTACAACTTATAGACACTATATAAACGAAATACTCTTATTTTCATATACTTATACTATTTTCCCCTTAACTGCAATCCTTTTGGAAGGGCAGTGACCTCCTATAGGGGCTTGACCCATTTAATCCCCTTACAAATCCACAACTTTCCACGCCCAGCTATTGGTTTAGGCTCCTCCAAAATCTTCCTCATTATTCCACCTTTCCTTCTCCAATTTGGAGCTATGGCCTGAAAATAAAAAGGTTTGAAATTTGCATCAAAACTCGAGAAAAGTCAAATATCACGAGGAGGATAAAAAATTCAAACATTTTTCTTTTTCTTTTTCCAACTACTTAAGCTTAGAAACTATGAATCTGGTGAATCATCAAAAGTGGAATATAATATCCTCAAAGCATATTTGGAAGTATATTTTTATTAGATATTGTAGTTGGAAGTTCCACTAATTATAATAAAGATAAATAGTTTTACCTTTTTGCATCAACTAATGCAATTCTGATAACTTTTAGAGGATTGACAATGCTAGCCTTTATCATATCAACATACTCACCTACAAGTTGCAGCACAACATTAAAATTATTAATTAGACTCAACATCTAAGAAAGAAAAAGAAACTTCAAACATTATCAATTTAGTAAAAAAATCATCAATTTCAAAGATCAAAGTAACAAATGCTTCACTCTCTACATCCTCTGCTACAATCAAAAGAGGCCTTTGTTTCAGTAGGAAAATCATCTCCAAGATCAATTTCCACGAGTAGTCATTTCTTAAATTTTCAGAAGTGAAATTCCAACAAAATTTAAAGATCAAGTTGAAAATGAGAGTGGAAGTTCCAATTACTTCAAAAAATCAACATAATTTCTTTCTCTCTTTGTTATTTCATTTGTTTTGTTTTTTTTTGTGGTTTAGAGTCTAGAAAAGTTCCACGTGACAGTTAAAATAAAGTAATTATGCTCTCAAATGCTAAGAAAAATGAGCATAATTTGCTAGAGTACATATTGGGTATGCCTCCTTTTCAGATCTAATAATGCATTTTAACACTTATGTCCAACATGAGTTTAATCTACAAGTATTGTTCCAATATTTCCTACTGTAGTTCAATGCAACATTCAAGTCTAGACTAGTGTTCTTAAATCGTCATTTGAAGAGATTATAGTTCAATCAATATTGCTATTATGAATAATAAAAAACAAGTGTCCTCTTTTCAACTATTGAATATATATATAAACATTAGGTCACTCTAGCATAGGCATTAAAAGTTTAGGTTTTGACCATTATGGTTTAGGGTCTAATACTTCAATGTACATTACGATTTATGGTTTTAGACAATTTTAAGCCCTACAAATATGAAACAAGAATATAAATGATTACCAGTAGTTTTGTAAACTCCGTTTGGTGTTTTTGGCGCTCAAGTGTAGAGAGTCATGCTTGTTCCTCCTTGGCGGCCTTCCTTTTCTTCTTGGAAACCAAAACACAGGATCTTTAGTGTTGGGCCTTGGCATCTTCCTAACAGGAATGAACTCCACCGATGACATCCCCATCGGACCATCACGGGAGCAGGAGACCTCATCCCATCGATGGCTCGACAAAGCATATCAGGGAGAAAAATGATTATCAGTGGGAGTGAAGCATTAGTTCCGTTGATCATCCGATAACCCTTATTGCATTACAATTTACATATATAGTTGATCATTAGGTGTGCATGGTTGACCTTTGTGCCTGTGCTAGCTATATTGAGGACATCCTAAACATTATTACTAAGATGCTAGTTAAATCTACGGTACATGTGGATCATATATGAATATAGGCTGAGTATTTCCAGCAACACTGCTTTTTTAGTCGGATCCTAAAAATGTTGCAACTTATGCTCTTCTCTAAAACATTTGTATTAGAAATATAAAAAAAACTTCTGCACACATATAGGCTAATTGAACCTCTTTGTTTGGGTTGTCCCCCAAGTGGGCCCCAAATTAGCTATGCAGCAGCAAGACTGCACAGTAGGTCTCAAGTTGAATTTCAATGTTACAACAGTTTGTGCTAAGCTTAATCACGAGGTGCAAGGTGGTAGCAAGGCATGGTTACTCAAGGAAGGATGTAGTGCCTCCTGTGTTACTATACTCCTATGATACTTTTTGTGTGCGATAGATGTCGTTCAAATACTGCTATGTTTGATGCATACTCATGATTACGTTGGTGATTGCTTCCCTTGTTTGACTTATGTGTTTTGCTTGGATGCACATGATACTATTTTACAATGTTAATAATATAATGATGCATGGTGTTCATCTTTACCTAATTATGCTATATTGTGTGGTTACATAAATTATTTTATACTCACTTCATGATATTTATGATAATGTGCTATTGTTTGAGGTTTGAGTGAGGGGGATGGTGTTGCATCGCTCATCCGTGAGCGCCCTGCCACACTGCAATTCTCTCTCACGATGTGTTTGTTATTGAGTATATATGTTGTTTCGACACTTGGATTTATGCAGGGCTGTAGGTACTGGGCACCAACTCCACCCGCACCGTCGGGTCAGAGCGTGCCCAACATACCCAATGGATATGATGTGGTTTAGGGATTTGACAAGAAAGTATCCTCATCTGTGTTCGTCATCCCGTCGTCGGTTGACGATGTCGTTCGTCAATTCCCGTTCTGTTTGGTATCATTTTGTCTTACGTCATTCATTTTAACTGGCAATTTTAATGTGTTAATTGTTTGATTTAGATGCGTATCGTTATTGTTAATTAGTTAGATTAATGCAATGATGGTAGTATTATGGTTGAAATTAAACATTAAATTTAATTATTAATGTGTGTTGTGAAGATTTAATTAAATATTAGATTAGTTTGAAAATTTTAAATTGTGTTTGTAAAATTAGAAGAATATTATTTTAATTGTCAGTATTTATTTTATTAATTATAAATAGAATAATATTTTAATTTCAGCTGTGTAAATTACCAATTAGCTATTAAATAACATTGTTAGTTATTTAAATAATATTATCTATTTAATTATTGTTAAGAATTAATAAGGTGATGTAATGACTACCCGATATTTCACTAACACGTGGAAACTCCGGTAAAAAGAAATTGTCAGGTGTAAAATTGAAGATTGTGAAAATCGACACCTATCTTCTTGGACTATCTCGTTGATTTATTTTGGGAATTGTGGGAAAAATGGGGGAGAGGGGAAATTACTCTGCAAGGTAAAAAGAATTTACATATCTTTTCTACGCTTTCTTTGCACGTGAAGTTCCTGTATCTCTTATATAAGGTTGAGATTTTTGGTCCCTTTTTAAGTATTTTCAGTTTTTAGTACACTCATAGAAATTTATTCATTTGCAAGCTTTGAGCACTTTTTTGCTGTGTTTTAATTCATGCTGAAGGAAGGCATTAATTCTATGTTTTTATCTGTGTTTGCTTTCATAATTTATTTCACCATCACAATGATTCAAGAAAGAAGATTTCTTGATAACTTTACCAGATAGAGAAAAACTAATATACACTAACAATATAATCCTAAAATATAAATCTGCTTCCCGTAAATCTTAATAATAGGGGACTATATTCATGTAGCATACCAATATGCTGCCATAATAGTTTCGTTGAATCTGAGGTGGTTCCCAATACTTCTCTAGCGTATTTGGCAGAAGAATTAATTAAAAGGGTTTATATCTTTTAAACAAGGCTCTAGATAATATTGTGTTATTAAGAGAACTACCTTTACAAATCAATTTTCATTGAAGTAAATAGTAAGAAATTCCTTTATTCACAATTGTTGAACTCAACAACAACAGAAAACTACTAAATTTAAAATGACCTCCTTTTTAACTTTAAAATATGTTAAATACATAAAAAACTAACGTTTTAAATTACAATAAAGCAAAGATTAGTTTTACTTATAACCATGACATAATATCAAGGAATGTAATTTGTCACAGGCAGGGGAAATTATAGACTCAATGTGGGAGTTTTCCATACACCTTTTTTTTTTAAATCCAACTTTTAGACTTCGTCTTAATTTTCAAGAGGGTTGCATTTTTAGATCTTATTGAAAATCAACAATGTTATTGAGGATCCCCTTATCTCTTGAGAGTATGCCTCCAGTATCAAATTTGCAAAGTAAATATCAGATTTGATATTAATATTATTCATATTTAATGTTGTTTGTATGGTTAAAATAGTTCTTCAAAGATGCATTAAATCTTCTAGTATATGCACATAATGTGCTTTCTTAGATTTGATTCAAAGCAATCAATATATAACTATTAGTACGGTTTTATTGTGTGAATTGAGAAAATTAAGATAATTTTACTGTCAACTGCTGTTTTGGGTGAACTAGAGTGTTGTGTTGCAGAAAAAACTGCTTCACATGGTTGGGATCCGTGAAAAACAATTTTTGGGTTTTATTCTTCATTCCTCCACCTTTCCAAAACATATCAAAGTTTTGGATTTGAGTTGGTAATGTAAAAGTTACGTCTATTTGAATACTGTCATTTCTGCTACAATTTGTAGATTGGAAATTGTGAATTGATTTATATAATATAAGTATACAAATTTAATGGCTAATATCATTATTTAAGAATACAATATTATGAGTATGCATCAGTTATTTATTAAACTTTCATTGGAGCCTAGGGATAGGTTCTAAACTTGAAAAAAAAATTACCAATAAGAAAATAAGACCTTTGATTGTTCTTAAATCACTAGTGGTGGGTGGATTTAGAGAACATGTGGAATATGAAGTAGCCTTCTTGACAAACCTTTTGATAAATGTCATTATCTTGAAATTACATTATTAACTTGTGCCAATTTTATCCATCTTATAGAATTTCAAGATATCATTGTCAGATGATTGAATTTAATCGTTTCCATCCACTTCAGTTTATTTAGGCTTATCCACCCATTCATAGGTTTAACTAATTTCCCCAATAAAGGAGAAGAGGATATATACACTCTCCCTTAGATATAAGGTTCCATTAATTTAAATAAATAAATAAAGTTATGCAAGGCCAAAATAAAAGGAGGCTCCACGTATTCCTAGGGGATCTCTAAAGAAGGAAAGAAAACAATTAAAAGAAAACAAACCATGACCTCTTACTTTTTCTTATTTAGAAAGTCAAGAAGTTAGAAGGTAAACATGGAGACATTATTTTATTTTAATAATTGGCTACTTTTATTTAAATTTTAATATTAAAAGATTTTATTAAGGATTTGATAGTAAGTGGGAAATTATATTTCTTTCCATGGTATCTTATTTATTTAAATATTTAAATGATATGTTAATTTTAATTATAAATCAGAGAACTAACTAATGTTAATAATCTATTGTAGTAATTTTAAGTAAAATAATAATAATAATAATAGTTACGTAGAATAAAAATTATAAAGTTAATATATATTTTAATTATTATTTAATATATAAAGAGCATGGTAAAATTAGTAGTGTTTTGTCCTAGTGTAAATTTAGGGCGTTATAGATTAGTTACATTTACATGGTTCCACCTTCAAGCGATGTGTTCTTTTATATTTATACTTAATGATGAGTTTCTTTTATATTTTATATTTTAAGGTAATTTGTTCGTCTTAAGAATATTATGATCCATTACATCTTCATTATGCAATCTTTGAAGTTGCTGAAATTAGATTTGTGTTCAAATATATTTAAAATTAGGTTTATTTTTAAAACGCATTTAAAATCATATTTATTCTCAAATGCATATAAAAATTTGATTTATTTTCAAACTGTATTTAAAATTAGATTTAATTTACAAGTTATTTAAAATTAAATTTATTTACAAATTCTTTTAATACTAGATCTATGATTTGCAGATAAATCATTTATATTAGACTTAAAGTAAATTTATTTAGTTTATAATAATCAAGGTATATATAACATTTTAATTAAATCTATTATTTGAAGTATCAAATGTATAGGCTAGGAATTTTCAATCTGATGGTATACCTACTGTAGGTTTTCCTAAGCTCCTTATTTAATTAAATAATAATTTCAATACAATCATAAAATATGTGATTCTTAAATATCTAATAATCTGAAGTTTCTAGGAGAGATTTGATTTATTTGAATATTATAATTA
>VDFB02285854.1:0-40210 GCA_007258455.2 Sequoia sempervirens
TCCATTTCAAGTACTCTAGGGGAATAGGTTTCTGTCTCACTAGAACTTCTTTCCCTCTTGAATGCAATGTCTTCTTCAAAGATGACATCTCTGCTCAATTCAATTTGTTTCTACCTGGGTATGAATATCTTGTAGGCTTTGGAGGTTTCACTATAACCCACAAATACTCCCTTCTTTCCAAAAGGTTCTAGTTTGAATCTCTTCTCTTTGGGCACATGTATATAGACAGGACAACCAAAAATCCTAAAATGACTAATGTCAGGGTTTATGCCCGTAAAGGCTTCTTCAGGAGTTTTGTTATCAAGATGAGAGTGAGGACATCTATTTTGGATATAGACAACAATCCTAGAGGCTTCTGCCCAGAAAGAAGTTTCAATGTTTTGGTCAAGCAACATTGCCTTAGCAGCTTCTACAATGGTTCTATTTTTTCTTTTAGCAACCCCATTTTGTTGAGGGTTGTAGGCAACTGTGAACTCCCTCTTAATTCCAACACTCATGCAAAATTCCTTAAAAATCTCAGAGGTGTATTCTTTCCCATTGTCTATCCTTAAGGTTTTTATTTTCTTTCCAGAGAAGTTTTCAGTAAGGGCTTTGAACTCTTTGAACCTTTTAAGGATTTCTATTGACTCTTTACACTTAAGGAAATAGATCCAGGTTTTCCTAGAGAAGTCATCTACAAATAGGACATAGTATAGAAATCCTGCTTTAGAAGGTATAGACATGGGTCCACATAAATATGACATAGTATAGAAATCCTACTTTAGAAGGTACAAACATGGGTCCACATAAATCAAAGTGAACCAGTTCTAACACATTAAGGGTTTTACTCAGGCTATTCTGAAAGGATCCCTTTGTATTCTTTCCTAGGGCACAACCTTTACAAGTTCCCTCATGAGATGGTTTTAGCTTGGGTAAGCCTGTAACAAGTTTTTCCATAGAAGGTAGGGCACGGAAATGAAGGTGTCCTAATCTTCTATGCCAAATTTCATTTGAATCAACAGTGTCAAGGGTAAGGGCTTGCTTAACCTCAGTGCATAGTTTGTAAAGGTACCCTTGTCTTATGCCTATGGTTTGGGCTTTCTTGATAGTTGAGTTCTTAGGCCATACTAGAACTTTCCCATCCATAAATGTAACTCTGTAACCATTGTCTTCAAGGGAAGAGATGGATATAAGATTTCTCTTTATTCTAGGTACAAATAAGACTCCAGTGAGTTGCAGAGAAACCCTAGATTTCAACTTGATGGAACACGTTCCAACCCCTTTTACAGGGTATGCAGAATCATCCCCGATGGTTACTTCTTCATCAGACTTTTCAGTCATAGAGTCCAAGTGTTCTCTGACCCCTGTGATGTGTCTGGAGGAACCACTATCAATTACCCAATTTTGAGTGTTGTCAGATACTTGACTAGAAAGGGCTGTATAGAATACAAGGTTCTCAGATTCATGATCTGGTTTTGACTTTCCTACTTTGGCAAAGGATGCTTGTTGTTTAGTTCTGTCAAGGCACTTCATTGCATAGTGGCCATACTGATCACATGTAAAGCATTGTACTTGAGAGATATCTTTCTTCTTATAAGATTCCTTTCCGTTGGAATTTCTCTTTCTTTTAAAAGATCCTCTTTTGTAGGAGTTTTTCTTGCTCCTCTTATTAGATGTTGTGTGGAGAACATGAATGTCTTCATCTATGTGTTTCTGTTTATTCTCTTTTGTGGAAAGTCTTGTTTCTTCTTGAAGGCAGTCAATTCTTAGCCTATCAAACTTAGGGAGTTTAGATCTCGCACTTATTCCTTGAACAAATGACTCCCATGAGTTTGGTAGGCCTCCTAGTGCAATTAGAGTTAACTCTTTGCTATCAATCCGATATCCAATTGTGGATAATTGATCCATTAGTTCAATAATCCTCATGAAGTATGCATTAATGGACTCTCCTTTCTTTATTTGAGCATTGTTGATTTTCCTTTTTAATGCAAGAGTCCTGCAGGTGTTGTTGATCTCATAGGTACTCTCAAGAGATTTGTACATATGGTATGCAGTTTAATGTTTTTCTAGGATAGGCACTATATGATCCCTAACTGCATCTACTAGGATTTTCATGGCCTTTTCATTGTTTTCAATCCATTGAGTTTTCTCAGGTTCAGCCTCTGGTTCCTTTTTATTTTCTTTCACAAGTGAGTCTAGTTTATTCTCTCTAAGGATCATCATGATTCTAAATTTCCATGATGTGAAGTTGTCTGCTCCTGCAAGACGATCTTCAAATCTGATCACACTTGACATTATGAAGAATGTCAAGTGAATTCAATTTTTTTTAGGAAATACGAATTTTCTAGAGCAATCTGAAATCTAGATTTGATTTGGATTCACACAACGTGGCTCTGATACCATGTAAATGTAATCAAATCTTCTATCAAATTGAGAGACTAAGGGTTCTAAAGAGATTCTAATTGTAAGAATTCTACTAAAATTCTAAGTCAGATTTTCGATTTCCAGATTTTATTTATACTGAATGTGCTGATTGCAGAACATTAATAATTTCGATGTTTGCATATCAAGAGTGGAATCACCTTTTGTATGTAAGGAGACCCGCCTCCAAGGGATGCGTCTCTTGAGAGGACGTGTCTCCACATGTTGGGACGTGTCCCTTTGGGCGCGCGGGTTTCTCTTACAACCGATAATCATTCGGTTAAACAAACTTAGCATATATATACACCCTCACACATGGCGGATATATTATATGAATTCCGAATTTTATCCAATGCGAATTTTGAACATCATTTATTTAAATTCGATTTTATACATGTTTTATAAAATTCAATTTTTACTTATTTCTAGAAATATTAAACATGAAGAGCAATTGATCTTATATAAACGATGATGATGCTTATAGCAATCATCGTTTATATCTGACCTAAGCTACCATTCATCAACACAATTAACAACATATTGAGAAATATATCCTCAAATTGGTCTTTACTATTTTACCCATAATTAAGCAGATCATCAAGAGATAGAAAAGACCTAGGTAAATAGACACATTCTCATTATGAATGGCTTAAGCTTACAAACCTTTAAAGTTGCTAGAGAATAGGATATATGAAATGGAATTTGGATAAAATGGTTTGTTAATAGAAACATTTTTTCAAGCCACCAAAACTGTAAGTCCGCCCTTCCTCCTCATGTTTACACCTTACCTTAATATATTTGGCAGTGTAAAACATTCTTGGATGTCCTATTTCACCCTGTTATGATCATCGACTATGTGGAGAATGATACTATGATAGAATAGTAGCAGATTATGGACTGATGATGATTTGGTAAGTTAATATCATGGACTACTCATGATTGTTAGACCTTTTGGCTTATGATACTCTGGTTTTTCTATTTATGCTTATAAACTATGATACATTGATGTTATATGATGATCTAGATTAACTTATGGACTATTGATAATTGCTATACTTGGATGTTATTATTCACATGGACATTCTTGCCAACGCATTTTATTATGAAATTATTGTGAATGATGAATATGCATCGTATGGATTACTTCAAATATGTTTTAAATGATTTACTTGTAATGCATGACTGTTCTTTGTGTTTCCAGATATTGAAACTTAATGGGATTGTCTATGTGTGGGTATATTATGATGTTAGTTTTTGCTTCAGCCATTTTCTTTGGATATATTAACATTTGTGTGGGAGTGTGTAGGTTAACATTCCATGACCATGGAAATACTATGGAGGTCTCAAGAAAATCAGTGCTGTGCTTTCCCTAGTGCACCTAGGCCTACCTTTTGAGAGGGTCAAGGTCTTCTATGTAGTCATGTGTTGTAATGTGGTGTTGTTTTAATTTGTACTTATGTTGATATTTATGTGTAGTGGGTGTTGGTTAAATTTAAATTTATTTTATGTTAAAACTCGGATGTGATCTTAAATGGGAAAATTAGAGGTCCTTTAAGGCTTATTTCTTTACTTTTTGTATAAAATTAAACCCCTAACGTGTATACCTATGGATTGGGGTCATGTCTTAATGTGTTTTTAATGTTGTGAAGTTGTCTAGACCCTTCTAAAGTGGCCTAGAAAATAAGTGACGAGTTAGTGAAAAGAAAATCAGATTTGGGAGGCAAAAGTCTTCACCTATTCCCAAGGTTCATTGCATCTAGACAATGAACCCTTGTTTAAGCTATTATGAAAACTTAGTTTGGGGATTCTTGCTTATGGATTTGACATCTTGTTGGAGAGGGTTTGGAGAAAAATAGCTTTGGAAGCTTGAAGTGGAAGAAAGGATCAAGGGATTGAGAACAAGTCTTCTTCAATTTTTTTCCTGAAGAGGCAGGTTTCCAAGACCATTTCTATACTTCTTTTTTTTTCTGAAGAGGTAGGTTTCCAAGACCATTTTCTCTGAAGAGGAAGTAATTTGTCATTTCCAGTAATTCTATTTTATGTGAAAGAAAGTATAGTAATATAGTTAATATTGTCTAGATGTAATCTAATAATTTCGTGCCATATGTGTATACTGTTGTGTTCTGTTCTATTTTTTTGGCTTGAAGTGTAAGTCATCTTGTTTGTGAGGCTTTCATAAATCTATCTGTGATAGCTTAATGATAAGAAAAACTTATAATAGAGGGAAATTTATGATTTTTATTACTCCATAATGAAAGTTTACAAATTGTATGATGCTAAAGGAGACATTTGAAGGCAATGAAATTTCTGTTCTGAATTTCTGTGATGAAGTTTTAACTTTTATTCCATAGTAAGAGAACAACCACAATTGGCTGAAAATTACATTGAACAGACAATATAATAAGAAAGCTAGCAGCCAGAATCAGACAGAGCATAGAGAGACAAACCAGATGCCACAAGTGTCCATCACCAGATAAACAGAAGCAGAAGGTCGCATTATAGACAGAAAATCTAAAGGTAACAGTGAATTATCTTGGCCATTTCCATTGCCAGCATCATTTTATACTTCAATTTCATTTTCTTTGTTGTTGGTTCTGTTGCTTCCAATAGTGGTGCCATTTATCTTCTGTAGCTATCTTTTCTTCTTAATCTTATGCTAACATGGTGTAATTTTTTTGAGCTCTGGTATTCTAATGTATACCCTGGATAGTACATATACAGATCGTCACTTTTATCCATAAACATAACATATATTGACACACATCGCCTTTTTGAAGCTAAGTATAATATTCAATCCTCTTAATTAGGTCCCAACAATGTACACTAGATTGCTTCAAGCTTATGAATTGATGGGAATGGAAGCTCAAAAAGTTGCTGCATCAGCAGCACACAAATTGCGTCTCATGGTATAAAAATGAACTTCCCTGTTTAAAACTGCTTGACTAATTACATTTTGGATGTTCTAATTATTGCTTCAAGGAAAAGTGACTAGTTTTGGTTGTATGCCATTTTAACTTAAGGGAATGCTTGGCTGAACTTCTGAAAATTTGCATTTTTCTTCAATATTCATGGAAACATCTTATTAAGCACCTCTATCTATTATATGTTAGACTGAAGAATCTGTAGCTATTTCTTATCTCAAGACTTTCATAATCTACTTGAACATCATAAATATCAACAGACTAGCATTTTGTTTCATTTGATTTCATCCACTTTTCACAATAATGCACATTTTTTTTGTTGGGTGCCCATAATGACAAATAAAGGGAGTAAAACACTATTACCATTACAAAATTGGTGTTGGAAGTTCATACTTGTGAATACTTTTTATGCAAATTATGAGCCGCTTTGTACAAGGCACATGTTTTCATGCGTAATCCCTTGTCCATGTCCAATGCATCGGTTCCTTTTAGGCTGGCAAAGGAAGAAATAAAAAGAAAACTTGCAACTTCCTTAAGGTAAAATAGTATAAAGTCCTTCACTAAAATATTTTCATCTTACTTACTTGATTGATCATATCACTTTGATAAATAGATGATTATTTTGAAGGTTTGTTTGATAGAAACTTCTTTTCCCTCCATCGTAACGCCTATCTTAAGATCGAACAAGTATCCTCGTGATCATAGGAAGAGTTCTTGTATACTCTTTTATATATCTTTGCATTTATACCGTGAAAATGCACTTAATTTTACCTTTTGTGGTGCACTTAAGAAATCTTGTTGTTTGTGATACTAGTTGTTTCCTTGCTTATGATGTTTTTAGTTTTTTCTTGTATCCTGTTTTAATACTAGTTTAATATTCCATTGTATAGCTGGTGTTTTATATTTCTATCTACCCAAACTACAAATTGAGATTATTAATGCAAGTGCATTTTCAACTTTTGCGTCATATCTGGGCTTTCACTTTCAAAGTTTCAACTACTGCCTATTTTTGTTTCTCATTTGCAGGAGAAAAGTAAGCATGCTCATAGTTAATAGATGAAGGAATGAAGTGAAAGTTTGATAATGAGTAATGTTATGCGATAATTATCTACTTTTGAGTTGTTTTAATTTTGGAGTGGTGATTCTCTATGTTGGTTGTTCCCAAATGCCACACCTAATCAACTGAGAACGGTATAAATGTGAGTTCAATGTATTGGACTCAGTAATTATATATATATATATATATATATATATATATATATATATATATATATATAGTCCTTGCCTTAGACTTTAGGAAAACTTATGATGAAATCTATTGAGATACTTCCCATTTATGCTCTAGGATGGGTGAGGGCTGCAAAAGACTTGCTAGAAATGTCTATTCTCTTTTATTATCTTGAAAAATGATGCATTCTTTGACATGGGCGAGGACATCATCTTTGAGTCCCTTACATGTGAACCTTTCTTTGATTTCTTTGTAGGTTTTGAAATACCCAAGGTGGCTTGCCAAGGGAGTGTTTTGAATTGCTCGCAAAATCTTTCCCTTCAACCTTGATTCTGGCACCAACCTTGAATTGCTTGCAAAATCTTTCGATTAAGAAACTATCATGGCTATTCTTTGTGCCTGTTTCAAGGTGAATGGCTTGCACACTAACTTCGTCAAGGTTAGTTGGATTGAACATAAGTATTGTATGCCTCAAATTTTCACATAATCCACCTATATACTTCAACAAAGTTTCTTGTGTATATAATGGAATGCCCAAAATTAAAGCTCTTTTCCTAAATTCTTGTGTATATTCTTGTACACTTTGTCCTCTTTCTTGCCTTAATGATTGCCAATTCATTACTGCTTGTTGCATGTGACCTAATGGATAAAACTGTTTCTTAAGTGCAGCTATAAACTCAAACCAAGAAGAAATAATTTTACCATATCGACTAAGATCTTCTTGAGTTTTGCTCTCCCACCAGATTAAGGCTGTGCCTCCTAGGCAAAGAGTGGCTAATTGGATTTTTGAAGTATCATGAGTAAACTTCTGAATCCTACAATAAACTTGAATTTGCTTTAACCAATTGTCAAGTTTCTCTGCATCCAATTCTCCATTATAAGTTGGCAATTCAAATTTAACATCAAGTTTTAATAAAGGTGTATTAGATTCAGGTTACACTGGTTGTTTCTTCTTTGAAGATGAAGTAGACAAAGAAGATGAAGAAGATGGGGACAGAGGTTCAGGAGGGTCACCACCACCTCCTACTCCTTTACCTTTTTCATCTTTTGAAGGGGATTCACCTTTCTCCTTTTTGTTCTTGTACAACTCTTCCAACATCATATTCATGTCTAGGAACGCTTTGCGAAATAGTTCTTCATTCTCAAAGATTTTAGGATTGGGAGATTTTCCTTCTTCCGATTGTGCCATGGTTTGTATTCAAGTAACTCGCCTTGATCTGATCTTTGGATTAATCTCCTCAAGTGCACCTTCTCCTCACTTTAGTTTCAACTTGGTTAACATGCACCACTTGCAATTTCCTGTTAAACTGCACTGATACCAACTTGATATGAAATCAAGGCTTAACAACCTAAATTGCAGTTAACCCAGATTACAAAATTCTCGATCACATCAACATAATTGCATGGTTATGTTTATTTTCAACTGAAATTGCAGAACTAGGTTCACTTAATCATTTACACAACTTGATGACATGTTAACTAATTACTTTAATTTTCGTAATTAATAACTCAAAAAAGGAATCAAAATACTAAAAAAAATAAGAGAAAACAAAGAGACAATAGTAGGTTTGTTAACAGAGTTCACCCATGTGTTCGGGCTACGTCTTTGGATCCGCTTCTCAAAGTGGGACTGCTTTTATTAATGATGCCAAACTTCAATTCGCCTTATTACATCAAAAATGCGTCAAACCTGCATTAAACATTCTCTCACAGTCTCTTGTTAACACCTAAAGACTTGTATTCTCCTTATTCCCGCGTTCACGGGTCAGGCTTCAAAAGCCTTAAAAAAAACCCAATTACACTTAAAAGAATACATTTTCAAAGTGTCTTTGTGCATACTACCCCGCCATGCTCCCTCGCTACAATGTAATGCCCCCTCTTTATGTCCCAGATTTTTAATGAGCTAGGCTGACATGGAAACAGTGTTTATGAACACTACTTATAATTAAATAATAAAATTTTATTATGTTTGGCCGACTTGCCTTAGGGTTGGCGCCCTTTTTGGATTTGAATTTAATTTACTTTTATGGCCGACTTCAATTGAAGTGGCTCGAGTAGATAGTATTTATAGGAGGTTATTGTGTGAAGACAATCATCATGAGTTTGGAGTTGTCTATTTATAAGACTTGAGGGCGTAGCTTCTCAGTTGGGATACCTGGATTGGTGTGTAGCTTCAATCTGGGCAACTTGTGTCTTAGTGTTCATTATTCACTCAAACTCTACCACTCATCTCAGGCAATACACCTTGCAGGTCGTGACGCTTAGGTGGAGAGTGGGCATTTCGATCTGGCCGAGCCTTTGGGCTCTGGCCGGCCATACGCCAGTGATCGAAGGGGACATCGCCATTTCAAGGTTAGGCGACGGTTATCACATCTCGCTAGTGTTCCTCAGCATCAATATAGTAGACGCGCAACTGTAGCAGCAGGCGCTCACAACTCACAGATTCGAGATTTGGAGGAGAATCGGGATTACCTTTTGGCACCCCAAGAACTTGCGCTAGAACCAGACCATTGATATTCACGGTCAAGAAGTTTGTGCAGGGATCTCATAAGATATATGTTCTGAGTGACACCACTGAAAGGGTGGAGCTCGATACCAGTTTCTTCAGATTGTACCTCCGTCTGAACATTGGAGTCCTGTAATTCATTTGCTACAGATACATTTAATTGAGCTATTTCGCGTTTTGTTTCCTGAACTAGATGGTTTCCAAATGATGTCCGAATTATGCTTAGTGGTGAATGATATTGTTTACATTTCTAAGTTGCAGTAATTATTGGCAGTTGTAAGTAAGGAATTTTACAGTTGTATCAGAGCCACAATCCTGCCAGCCTGTGGACCCAATTGTGTGAATGTAGATATACAACGAACACATGAGTGGAAGGGAAAAAATTGATTGGTGACCTAAATTTTTACCTAAGAAAGGAAACACGGATCTTAAACAACAGCTGCTGGAGCAATATTGTAGCATTCGTAGAACTCGGGATATATTCAGCAAAACACCACAAGATGATCCCATTCGAAGGGTAGTTGAGGAGTAGCTGGAAAGAGATAAGTGTAAGCTTATAGCTTACTGTAAATTTGTGCAAGAATCTGCTGTTTATAAATCCATTGTCACCTATGAAGAGTACTTGGAGATATTCAAAGAAATAGAAGAAAAGAAAAGAAAGAATTGAGGAAGGAAGAATCAAAATCACAAGGAAATGTTGGGGAAGAAATCAAGAAGGATGACGAACCAATCATCAACCGAGAGCAAGAAAAAGGTGTCCAACAAAGAGATGAGGTTTGGACAGATCTCCATGTTGAAGCACAAGAGGGAGAGTTCCATTCAACTACAACAGAATACACTCCAGAAGAAGAGTCAACATCGTGTGTTGAAGTTGCAAAAGATGGCCAAG
This sequence comes from Sequoia sempervirens, assembly GCA_007258455.2. NCBI lineage: Eukaryota > Viridiplantae > Streptophyta > Pinopsida > Cupressales > Cupressaceae > Sequoia > Sequoia sempervirens. The sequence goes on from VDFB02285854.1 coordinate 9,945, forward strand.
AGACAACCACTCACCTCTTTGGTATGGAAGTAATCAAGCCTTATGATGATGACCAGCAATATTTGGAAAAGTTTGATGAATTACATGATAAGGGTTATGCTATTGAGAAGAGGGGTAAATCAGCAGTCATTGATCAGCCTATAGGTGAATATAAAGATATGGGCATTACCAATGATCCTTCTTGTGAGCATAGCACTACTGCTTTATCTCTACACCTTAGTAGCAAGGAATGTAATGAACAAAATGACTTGGGTATATGGGATCACAGCCCTTTTGCACGGCTTGATAGAAAAGTTCAATTTAGGGTTGAGGTAGATGAGGTGGAGGGCTGTGCGGAAGAGAACAATATTTTCAAGGAGCTGGCTTGTTATGATGCAGCTCTAGCTTCAAACACGAAATTAGATGCAGAAGATATCAAATCAGCAAAACAGTCATCCTTGACCGTCACACCTATGAGGTGGGTTTCATATGAAAATGCAGATTTCAGTTATGAGATGGATGATACAGCCAATGAGGATATGCACAAGAGATTGTTCATGGGACAAAGCTACATACAAGGTATGTCATTCCCTAGCGAGTTCAATGGTCCTTGTTTCATGTAGAAGATCACATTTGACGACTATCTATTGGATGGGTATGAGAGACATTTTGTTGAAGAGTTGATCATAAAGATTAAGGGATTGCCTAGTAAGTAGGTCCTATGGTGTAACATTGTATGGTTTGTCATGAACAGTACACCTTGTAGTTGGTATGAAACCGTGGGACTCACATGCAAGGATGAACCAATGATGTTGGAAGCCAATGATACGGAGGTCACACCTAAAGAAGATGAAGTTGTTCTCACCCGCCCTCAGTCGGATTTGGATTCACTTCTTACATCAACCAGCAGGGAGTACATGTGTCCTCATAATAACCACAAGGAAGAAGGGCATGTTGTCACAAGATGTGCCAAATCAGCTATTATTGATTGGAGTAATGAAGGTAATGTTGCAGACAAATCAGAAATGTTACATGAAGATTTTGGGTCTCATAAGTCACACCACTTGGAGGGGCAGTTGAGGGTGAATGATAGTCGGGTTGTGGCAGCCCTAACTCACTTTGATCATATTCACAAGATAATGGCAAATTTTTGTTGGAAGACACTAAGTGCACAGGAAGGACTAGGAGGAGGTATATCTCTCAATGACCTGCGCAAAATTTCGGGAGGCTTGGGTGATAGTGAAATCAAACTACCAACACTTACTTAAGGATCGAGATCATCTCCTCACACTTGATGAGATTTATGTCAATGCTTTGAAGGAAGATGAAGTGGATAAGCTCACCCTTGAGCTTAAGGACACTAGGGATTCCTTGAAGAGCACCCAAAAGGCTCTTCGGGAATTGGAAGAGCATGTGGATGAGCTTTGTTGGGAGTTGAGCATGGTACACTTTTCACACCCAGCAGAATTTCAAACCTCTAAGGTAACCACATCCAACAAAAAACATGGCAACATGCAGATGGTAAAATATCTTAAAGGACTCTATGGTGCAGACATTGATAGCAGCCATGGGACAGAGTTTGTGACACATGGTTTGCACTTAGAGACCTCTCGTGGACCAGCACTAGTTGTTTGCCATCTACTCATGAAAGGAGAAATGATCAAGATTGAGGAAGACCACACACTAGAGCACGAGGTAAGGGCTGATATTCTGATGCATGACAGCAGATCCTTATCTTCACGTTATCATGTTATGACAGCCAAGAGGATCAGCCTTGAGGCTTATAATTTTCATGTACAAACTCAGGTTCGACTGGCACTTGTTAGAGAGCATAAAGCAATGTGGATAGAGAAGTTTGAGATGATTGAGGGCATGATGAAAAGGTATGTCAGCAACTCTGATTTCCTGGTCTGGAAGAGCAGTCCCTCACTTTTATATATAATCAGATGAGTGTAGTCCTTACGCATGAGAATGAGAGTTGGAAGACTTCTCCTACTGTTGGCACTCCATTGGGAGTCAAACATGAAGATTGTATGGGTTGTCCAAGGCACAAGATGCCCGATTTGATATGCCATAACATAAAAGAGGCAAAGAAGACTCGAAATATGTGGAACATGAGGAATGAGCCTTGTATGGTGGCTAAGCAAGTGGAGCAATCAAGGTTGAGGTATGATTCAGTAATCTTTGAGTATTTACATAGCTTGTTTCATGAGGGTGTAGTGTCACCTCTTTGGGAAAGCCATTTGAAGGCTCACAACATACACTTGGATGGCATGATGAAGAACACGCTTAGTGGATCAGCTACTCATATTATGCCTTCATATGTAGATGGAGAGGTGGGTGATTTAGATCTGGTTGGGCCTTCGATCATTCCTGGAAAACTTCTGGAGATTACTTGTGATGAGATGCAATCCCGTCATATTTATGACTCTTCGGTAAAGCTTGAGGCTGCCCGACTTTCGGGACTTACGGCACACACCGTGGATGGGCACAGACTTGGAGGAATGAAGTTACAGCTGATCGATGAACCTAGGTATGAAGATATTGTCATGATACTTAGATTTGAGTTGCAAATGCTGGTGTCTTAGCGGGATAGTGGAGCATGGTATGAATGTGAGCATGAAGATATTGATGTTCCAACCTTAACTCACGGGTCTCCACCCCATGCTTTTATGAGCAGTGACTATTCTACATCAATACACACAGATTTCCTTGGAGGTACTTGGAGGACAACTGCTGTTTGGGTGGTTTGGAGAGATATGAATCACCTCTTTATCATTAGAGGTTGGCATAATGATGAGACCCCCTCATCATATGTCATTAGAGGCACTTCTCGCATTATCATAGGTGTGATTTTCAGACTTAAGGGTGTTGTTCTGACCTACATCAGCAGCCTAGGATGGGCTGATATGCTTTTTCATGCACCTATGATGGGTGTTTTGCACATCCATGGGAGGTCACTTGGAGTTGGGAAGTTGGTTGGTGTTGATGGCCCTTTGAGATACATCTATCCACTCATATTCGTTGGATTTGATAGTGTGATGATTGGGAATCCGGGTATCGATATATTTGGTGCATTACTTCATTGGGATCATGATGAATTGCCTCACAATGATTCGCTCGATGATGTTTATACCAGAGTGGAGTAGCGGAAGGCTTGGTACTGGTGGCCGTGCCTCAGAGAGCATATCTTTCATCACCTGTTGATAGACGTATCACTCATGGACATAGGCTTGCAATTGCTTGAGGGAAAGCAATTTTGGGAAGGGAGGATTGTGATGTCCCCTCTTTATGTCCCGGATTTTTAATGAGCTGGGCCGACATGGAAACAGTGTTTATGAACACTACTTATAATTAAATAATAAAATTTTATTCTGTTTGGCCGACCTACCTTTGGGTTGGCGCCCTTTTTGGATTTGAATTTAATTTACTTTTATGGCCGACTTCAATTGAAGTGGCTCAAGTAGATAGTATTTATAGGAGGTTACTGTGTGAAGACAATCATCATGAGTTTGGAGTTGTCTATTTGGTAGACTTGAGGGCGTTGCTTCTTAGTCGGGATACCTGGATTGGTGCGTAGCTTCAATCTAGGCAACTCGTGTCTTAGTGTTCATTATTCACTCAAACTCCGCCACTCATCTCAGGCAATACACCTTGCAGGTTGTGGCGCTCAGGTGGAGAGCGGGCATTTCGATCTGGCCGAGCCTTTGGGATCTGGCTGGGCATAGGCTAGTGATCAAAGGAGACATCGTCATTTCAAGGCTGGGCGATGGTTATCACATCTCTCTAGTGTTCCTTAGCATCAGTATAGCCAACGGGCAACTATAGTAGCAGGCGCTCACAACTCATGGATTCGAGATTTGGAGGAGAATTGGGATTACCTTGCGGCACCCCAAGAAATTGCGCTAGAACTAGACCATTGATATTCACAGTTGGGAAGTTTGCACAGGGATCTCATAAGATAAATGTTCTGAGCGACATCACTGAAAGGGTGGAGCTCGATACCGCTTTCTTCATATTGTACCTCCGTCTGAACATTGGAGTCCTGTAATTCATTCGCTACAGATACATTTAATTGAACTATTTTGCGTTTTGTTTCCTGAACTAGATGGTTTCCAAATGATGTCCGAATTATGCTTAGTGGTGAATGATATTGTTTACATTTCTAAGTTGCAGTAATTATTGGTAGTTCTAAGTAAGGAATTTTACATTATGCTTTCTTGCTATATGTTCTGGTGTGATAACATTTTTGTAGAGATTGGAGGTGCTTTGAGAGTGATGTTCTGAAATTCTATCTTGCTAGCTATACATTTTATATGCCCTAGGCCCTACCATTTTGTGTTGCAGTTGAGGAGACGTTTGAGACTTGGTTCTGGGCATTAGACCAATCCATTCTATTGCCTTGGGTGTTTGTACACTCAAGATTTGATGATTTTTGGTGGAGAGCTTGATTTTATAATGTTGGTGGACCTACCTTGAGGGTCGTACCACCTTGCTGCTGGTGCATTGGGACTCGTGTAATGTTCCCAATTTTGTAAGTCGGCATTATATATGAATAATTAGTTTAATTTTGTCGGAAAACGACTAAACTAAGAAAGGAACTTAAATTAATTATTTAAGTGGAGCAAAAGTAACTCATGTTCTCAGAATTGGACGAAAACCCTCATGTTCGCAGTTGTGCTTTATTGTTGTTAGTTTTGAAAATTTGTTCAGTCTCACATCGAGGCAAAATTTTGGCAGTAGTGGGTGTTGAGGAGTTTCAATAGAGCGAATTGTTATATATTTTGTGCAATTGCTAATACTCCAAAAAAGAATAGTCGAACTGTGGGAGTTGATGCTGGATTGAAGAACACGAACAGTCAGGAATTTCAAAGAGTACTGTATTTTAATTGATGAACGACATAACTGTCTAGTTTGATGGTTTATCGCTTCTTTAATTGATATTCCGGCCCTTTAATGTGGAACGAAGGTTAGTAAGGAATTCGATAGATGAACCTATACCGAGAGCATATACTGAAGAAGCAATCAGGATGAAAAGGTGACATGGACATGATTTGTGGAGTCGACAGGTCTTTGGGAAGCCGTTTCATAATTAATAACTAGAGAAACAAATAAGCTGCATTTTCATATACGTTGCCACTAAAGGAGAAACTTGACGGAAATTAATACAAAATTTGGTGATGATTAATGAGGGGACTATGAAGAGCATACAAGGAATGATTTGAATTGTAAAGAATATATACCGCCATCTTCAGGAGACTTTTTGAGTGATACTAGAGGACACAGTTTAGCCGTACGGGTGAGACTTTGCATTTCGTATGTGATTTATTGTTGGTGAATGGTGCCTTGAATTGTTATGGGTAGAGATTATACATCATCTCTTAGTCTGGCTGATGTTATTAGAGCAGTATAAATAAGTGTTTGTGGCTGATGTTATCAGAGCAGTAGAAATAAGTGTTATCGGAACAGTATAGAGTTAGACTATTATTTAGAGTTCTAAAGAAGCCGATTTATTGGTGAATATCATTTGGGATGCATAGTTGTGGGAAAGAAAGATGAATATTGAAGGTGTCGCTTCATATTTTAAAGGAGATTGTAATCTCTACGCAAGTATTGAAGATCACGACTTTGAATTATGAATTTATGAAGGATTAGTCGGGTATCCTGAAGTGTGCAAGACTTAGAAAAAAATTCCCTGTAATTATCGAAGCTATCAATTGTGAAGTCCCAAGCCAATAAACAAATGAAGTTGAAAATAAATATAGTATCTTCGTCCTCTTTCTGTGTTGGGGAAACTGATTCGAATAACCGTGAATGATATGCAGAGTATTTTATACAAACTGCCATTTCAATGAAGGGATAGTAGTGATTCTTGAAGGAGTAACAGATAAAGCAAGAGCCATTAATATTGGCGTTACACAATATGCAGAGTCGAGAATATTAATCATCACTTGCCGTATACCACAATATGAAATTAAAGAATCGCCCAAGTAAATGACTCGAGGAGTTTGGGCAATATTGGAGAATTGACGAAATGGTGGAAATCTCAAAGTTTATAGATGAGAATCGGGTTTATTTGAATGGCGGAAGATCAAAGATCGACATTAATATAATTACCTGAGTTGTCGCTTTCTGCTGTAGCATGAATTTGGAGTGACGTGGAGATGATTTGGGCATCCACGAGTTTAGGGAAGTAGTGACTCAATATTCTTTATGCATCGGGAAAAAAACTAGAGGAGTCAGACTCACAAGGATGATCTGTTTAAATTTTAAGTGGTTGAATATTCAACTCAGCACAAGGTAGCACTCATGTAGCTGAGTCATCAAGGGAAAGAATAAAGGCTGGCTCCTAAGAATTAATCGCTTCATCTAAAGAAATCGTATCCTATCCTAAGTCTTTGCAACTTAGAGGCGGCATAATCCTGGAGAGGCACATATAACAATTGTGAAAGCTTAGTATTTTAGTCTGGAGGGTGGTGATTCATGCATAATCAGTTTCAAGGTCAGCCATTGTGTTTATGTAACAGTTTATTAATTTCTGTTATATGAATTTGAATGTTACTCCCCTAGAAGTTATATCAGACATGTTCTTAGTGTATGTTCATTGTGTATATCTCCATCTTGCAATATTTGTCATTTTGAAAATTAAAACTGTTGGAAAAGTTATACCTTGATTATTCTCACAAGCATTCAATACTCTCTTGGAAGTAAATTGTAACACAAGTTTAGGATGATGTCAAGGCAAAGTTTTTGACGAAATGCTTGAACAACAGAGTTGGTAAAAAACCTAAAAAAATTATATGCAAACAGGGTAGCATATTACAACTCGTGCCAGTTATTTTCAGAGTTGTTTGTGGCGGCTTGCTATCTTGGATTGGATGCCTAGTAATGAGGGTCCATCTGCAAGTGATTTGAGTGAATTCTGTTGAGTGTTGGTGAAGTTATGGAGATTTGAAGGTTGCTGATTTGAGTTTCAGACCTGCTGTACTTGCATATCAGACCTCTGTTCTGATTATCAGACCTATTGCAGCTTCCAATTTGTCTGTGTATTGACCTCCAATTGACCTGTTTTGAGGTAGACTTGTTCTTTTTTGTTGGGGTGCTCACATACTTACTTTCTATCATCTAGGGAGGGTGTTATACTTCACTTTTCTATCATTTACCTCTTGTAGCAGTAGTATGTAATGAATTGATATGTTTATATTGAGCTCATTGTAACACCATCGGTAGCACTGTTGGTGAATGCTCTTGTATTTGCTTAATTACTGACCCAACTGAACAAGTGGTTGCTCCTACTAAATAAGTGGTTGAGCCTTTGCTTATTGTACTTCACTCCCGTTGAATAAGCGGTCGAGTTTTCCTTATTTCACTTCTTGTAGCCCATTGAAAAGTGGAAGTGGTTGGCTTTGCCGCCAAGTGCTTTACTTTCTCTATCGGCTGGCTTGCCGCTAATAGCTTTACTTGTTTACTTTCAACGTTGATATTACTCCTCACCCCACTGAAGAAGTGGTAGCTTAGCCAAGTTCTTAAATGTAAGCCAACCACCGTATGCTCTCACCTTGCCCACATTGGGATCTGGGTGATCAGAAAGTGGAAGGTGTTCTTTCAGTTAGTTTTATCACTTTCAGTATTTGCAAAAGTCCCCTTACATTGTATGCTCTCACCTTGCACACTTCAGGATCTAGGTGATCAAAAAGTGAATGGTTGCTTTCCAGTTTGTCTATCATTGCATTTTGGGCTAACGCTAATAGTTGCAAGTTGTGAAGTTTTTTGGAAAAAATAAGGGTGGGATATTACAACCTTTGACATATATTTGACCATCCATCACTTAATATAGTCCAACCTGTTGCCTTCCAGAAGGCTTTGACCTCAACTAATTTCTTAGACACTCTATCTTTTGACCTCTACAAAAGAGTTGTCTTGAAAGCCTTTGAAAATGGGGGTGTGTACCCTTTGCCAAACTCTGCAACTTTCTGAATTGCATTACGAAAATGTGGATTTCTTGCTACATTGAATATAATAGCACTTGAGTAAAACAAATCAGCTAATGCATCATCCACCTGTTGTTTCTTTGTTGGTTTCTAAAAGCTATTCAATGTTCCACTCTCTTTTTGTACACCTATGGATTGGGTAAGTTGGAAGAGGAAGACATAATAGATGTTGTGAATCTAGGCATATCCTCTTCAGTTCTTTGGTTTTTTTGTGCATTCTTCATCTTTCCTACAATTGAAGAGGATTGTTCTTTCTCTAAAGCAACTCTCATTTCTGGGGTAACACTTGGACATGGTGTAACACCTCCTGGACCCACTGTAACACCAAGTAAATGGTCCATTGCCCTTGTCAAACCTCCAGTAAAAGTTTTCTAACACTTGGTACATTTGAGACTAGTACCATTGCAAGTCACATATTTTCATGCCTCGACAGTTGATTTATTGGTAGCCATAAATTTACAATTTGTGTGTTTCAAAAGAAAATTAATATTTAATATTTAGAACACTCACTAAATTTTATTTCAAAAAACATTAAAAAAGAATATAAAGATACTAAATTCTATTTTAATAAACATAAAAGTAAAAATTTAATATTTTTATTTTCAACTTCAAAAACAAAAAAAAGAACACTATATGTTTAATTTTTTTAAAGATAAAATCAAAATATATTAAATTTTTATTTTTAACTTAAAAAACAAAATAAAAATGCTAATTTTTATTTCCAAAAATTATATTTAAATCTAAATTTTGTCTTACCATTAAAATAAATTATTACCAAAAAATCACTAAATTTTATTTTTAAAAAGATTGAAAATATAATTTTAACTTTAACTCTAAAAGTTAAAATTAAAATACTAAATTCTATTTTAAAATTTAAAATCATAAAAATAAAAATATTTTTAACTTTAAAGACAAAATAAAATTACTAAATTTTATTTTTGAAACCATAAAATAAAATATATTCATTTTTTATCTCAACTTCAGAAATAAAATAATTTTTTTTAAAGTTTATTCTATTTAAAAAGCATATCATTAATAAGTGAATAAAAATAATAATAAATTTAAATATATTAAATACTATGTTCCACGACGTTTCGAGACGGGGACTAGGGGACGGCAGGGGATGCATTTCGGGGATGGCAGTCCGAGGGCCGATTTTTGGGGACGGCAGGGGGACGGCGATATATGAATTTTTCAATATATTATATATATACAATTACATATATATGCATGAATTTTTAAAAATATATTATATATAGAGAGAGAAAGAGAGCAATCTGAAATATCAAATATGTGCAACAATATCAATATGACAATATGTGCATAGATAAAGAGTATAACAGCAGTATAACAGCAGTATAATGTTTAAACTATAAGTCTATAAACTATAAACTATAAAGTATAAAGTTAAACACTAACAGCAATAAGTTTAAAGCTTGAACTTTAATCATGATGAGGAGATTCATGACAAATCAACAGTATTAAGTTTAACTATTAAATATAAAAGCATTTTGTTCAAGTTTTAAAACTAAAGTTAAATAACTCAAAGACCAAAGTCTCAAACTGTGAATGATTGTGAAAAATATAAGTGAACAATGCACTTCATATCAAAAGCTAATAAAACTGCCTACATGTTATAATGTTAAGCTTTGTGAAGCAATCTCCCTCTTCAGTCCTAATAGATACCCTTTTATGTTAATTTTTTCCTTTGGAAGACTTCTAGAGGTCTAAAATGTGCAAATCTATGACTACTGTTGTATTTTTTTGGTGGCTGCAAAATACATCATAAATGTGAACACATAAATCTTAGAAGTGCTTCACTACATAAACATGAAGTAACCTTGTTTAATATTACTTTTGGGCAAGAAGTAGTTTTAAGTAAACAAATCCTCACGCTCAACAAGCTAAATGCATAAATAAATTTATAATCTTATATTTGGCATGTTGTAACCCACGCTGCTTTCTCAACTCTGTTGGTTCCTTTCTCACTTTGTCGGCTACTACTACTCCCTGCGTTGAACTTCACCTTAGACTTTTTATGCTTTGATTGTAATGTTTTAAATTTTACTTGATTTAGGTTTATGAAGGACGTGGAGGGTTTGTGGGATCCCCACGCCCATTCCCAGCCAATTAAATTTAAGACCAAACAAAGTGTTTAAATTTTTAAAGCCTGTTTTTTATGCGACGCCGTAGGGGATGCCTGGGCATTTCCGGTATGGTCGGGGGACACCTAGCAGTCCCTTGGCCATTTCGGGGACGTCTAGGCGTCCCCTTCACTTTTGTAACCGTTTCCTTTTTTGGGGATGCGTTTCCTCGAAATCCAAAATCGGAGGGGACGCTTGGGGGACGTCCCCTAACGCCCCCCCTTCCCCAAAACGCCACAGGGGACGGGGATGCAGGGTTTAGGAGTGGGCACGTGTCCTTGTGGAACACAGATTAAATTTTATTTTTTTATTATAAATGAAACAATGAAGTAATAAAATATGAATCATTGTTTGAAACTTTGAAAGTTTATAAAATAAAATAAACTTAAAGAAAACCCCAAAAAAACCATAAAATTATTTTATGCATGGCGGCGGTGCCCTACCTTTCACATAGTGCAAAGATGTATTCTTGGTGCAGATCTCAAACGACCAATCACGTGAACTACCACATAGACGATGTGGATGTGTCAAACACCAGTCACCACAATTGTAGACAAAGAAATGGAAATTTGAATGACCTTTCAAAGTTCAAATGCTAGACGACCCTCCAAAGTTCAAATGCCATAATGCAAATAGGAAAAATTGCTATATCTATGCCTGGAAACTCTTCAGCAATAAGAATGTATTTTTTGATGTTGTGACAGACAAATTTATAAGAAAAACTCGCAAAAAATCCTAAAATCAATGCTTTTATTGAAAATAATTTTTAATAAAATATTGGCACCCCTTTTTTTGTATGATTTTTTGACGAATTACAATGAATTTTATGTAGTTTTTAAAAACTCGCCGAATTTTGAATGTCAAGCCGAAAATTTGGTGAATGCTGTGACTTAGTCTATATCTATTGTGTTATATTGGTGTTATGGATCATTGGGAGTTATTCAAGTTTCATAATTCATGTACTGGGAGTTTTATGAGTGCTTAATGCTTGTTTATGACTACTATGTAGCAGAGTTGAAGAATTGCAGATAATTGTTGGAATTGGTCAGCTGAGAGTGTTTCCAAGTTCTTGAATCAGTCTAAGAGTTAAGGTCAATTTTAACCAAGCCATTAGCAAGCAATCTCACACTTTTAGTGGAGTTTTTACGCACAGGGGGTTTCTCCATGTTATATGCTTGACTCCTTTAGTCATTTGTTGTTCTTATAACTGAACTCTCAAAATTCCTTAAGGTGGTAACTAGTGTATGAGATATGCATCATAGTTTATGGATCAATACACTTGCACTATTTAGGACTTTTTCAAAGTGGAGATTAGATATGCTAGCTATTATTTTTTGTTAGGTCTTAAATCCATGGTTTGTTTGTGGAGAGTGGAAAATGTGGGCTTAGAAAAAGTTAGAAGAAGGATATAAGAGATTTATGAGACATTTGACGTGCTTGGCCAAATGAAGCAAGCAGTCTATTGATGGAGCCTGAATTGAAATTTTGAAGATCATGTTAAGCCTATTGTGACACAAAGGTGGAGCACATGAACACTCCACTACATATTGCTTAAGATTTTTATCCCCAAGCGGTATGCACCTCGAGTTGGTAGATTTCCTCCTCCTAATGTTGCTTAGGTGAAGGATAGATGAAGGCCCTTTAGAAGACATGCAATGTTGAGGAGGAATTTGAACTTTAGGAGCAATGGATTGTATTTGTAAATCTTAGGGGTCTGTAGTTGAGCAAGAAATACTTTATAGGATGGTGGACATCACATGAGAACAATATAGTGGAGCTAAGGCAACTTGTCATTTATTTACTCTCATAGGTAGTTTGTTCTTTTGTTGTGGAGAGGAATTGAACCACCTAGAAATTTATCCACTTGGTAAAGAGGAATAGGCCACAAGATTAGCAAAGGAGTTAGTCGTATTTTGTAGTGCCTTGTGGTTTCAAGATTGATAGGCTCACAAGTATCAACAAACTCCAAATGCACAATGGGATGTTGATCTTGAAAATGTTGGATAGATTGAGGTGCAACATGGATTTGTTGGGATCTCATTCGATGATTTAAAACTTGATAGAGAAAAGTGACTTAGAGTTAGAGACCAATTTTATTATTGATAGCCCAGACGTGACGTAGTTGCACTATATATATTTTCTATATCTATAATCAATCTTATTGCTATGCCTATAGTTGGGCATTTGTCATTTTGCAGGCTTGTGTTTTTTTGTTATGAGAACAATGAAATTTTAATTTTTTATTGCTGCTACACTTGAATGAATGAACATTGAATATTGGATATGGAATTTGATACATTATATGAATATATAAACTGAAAATTTGAAAATATGCTGGCACAATTTAAATTGCTTTCCATGTTAGAGACATTCTGACAGCCTCCTATTCCTAAAACAGATGTGACTATTCAACGGTCAACCAACCAAAATTAGAGATTGATCCTAATATGCTAATTAAAAAGTTATGAAAGTAAAATATAGATGATTATGAGAATGATCATGCTCTCCCCAGAGAGTATGGGTCTCAAAACTTCCAACTCTTATCTCAAAAGTTACCAAAAAGTAAAGGTAGAGAGAGGGAAGTGTGATGAAGAAAAGAAAAAACTTATTGGCAGTCAAAATAATAGAGCTCATACCAAGATCAGGGAGAAGAGAAGATGAATGTTTTGGGGAAATTTGGGATGGTAGAGTTTTTAGATGTAGAAAAACAATTTGCAATTATTTTTCATTACAGATGAACTGATTCAATCAACTATGAAAAATGGCTAATCCACAATTGTAGACTCGAAGCATATGCCCTCAACGTTGTCTGAGTGCAGCAATGGAAATGTGCCTGGAGGTCTGTAACTTCATTTTCTGCCGAACTCTTTTATTTGCTTCCAGATAAAACAACATTATTTCCTGCCCATTTGATGTGCATAAAATGAAATTAAGTCAAACTTGCTTGCTAGCCATTCCACCTCTTCAACAATTGTTTAAAGCCTCTAAACTTGAATAACTCTCCTTCCTTCATGGCATCAATGACAATTTAGGAGTCTTCTGATGTAAGATTTTTCCAGCCCCTAAAAACTTTAGAATCTTTTTACCAAAGCCATGGTAAAATTTCTATTGGAATTGAAAACTTCAGTTTGAATCAGACAAAACCGGGCGGTCCAAAAAATCTGGATCTGGTTGGATTTGAACCAAATCTGAATAGATTTGATGACCATGGGGTACGGTACCCTCTACTATACATAACGTATGTTAGGTTATGTGATGGTCTCAATTGTTGTTCAGGAATCATTTAATTTACTTTAGATTAATACTATGCTATATTGTTAATTAATTAAGGAAAGACAGCACACAGTACAATGGACATGAGATAGCCTTAATGTTAATGTTATGTAAGCAGAGGATTGCCAACTGATCTTGCAATTTGTATGGTGCTCATTTCACTTTGCATATTTCAATAACTTCATTTTCTTGGTCACCTGTCCTTATATGGTTTTTGGTGGGTTAAAATTATGTTACTGGGTGCTCCACTTTTCTCCTGGATAGATGCTTATCTGTATTGGATACAGCCTGGATTTGTATCCAGATACAGATGGGAAGGGTCAGGTGATGTAAGCCTACAATGATATGAAGTTGAAGCCTCGTTACCCAAAAAGTTCAGAACTCAAAATACAGCCTGGATTTGTATCCAGATACAGATGGGAAGGGTCAGGTTATGTAAGCCTACAATAATATGAAGTTGAAGCCACATTACCCAAAAAGTTCAGAACACAAAATAGGGGTCAACCAAATGAATATCTTGTTACACATAGATCTCATCTTTGAAATCATGTTTGTAAGGATCTTGGTTGCTTTAATCTTGAGAGTTGTTTGGGAGGAATTTGGTGGGATTTAGGATTACACTCTTGAGTTTGGTTATTAATATACTTGTGTTGCTATTTCTTCCAGGTTTTACAAACGGAATTTCTCTTTTGAAGTACATTTCCAAATTGATGAATGACAATTTAAACTCTTCAGTGACAAACATACTCATGCCTATGCATGCTTTACCCCAGCTGTGCCATATCTAAGTCTTTTAAGAATTTTTCATCCATATTGCATGAGTACCTATATGAGTGCTTTTATCCTTAGAGATGCAATAGCTTATTATTGAGTTGAAAATATTGGTTTTGGTGATTTCCTGAAGGGACACTATTAATTGATTATTCCTGTAAGATTGTTCATGTTCTCTGTTTTGTGGTATTTCCACATAATCCCTGTTAAACTTGCAGCTTGTTATTTGATTTATGAGATAATGCTCGCAGATGGGAAGTGACATCTTTTTCCTGTGTAATAGGATGTTAACAGTCTCATAGACGATGCAAGAAATCTACCTATTACAGCTGGAGAATATAAATTATTAGAGAGCTCTTTGCTTGAGAGTAAACAGTGGCTTTCACAAGCATGTTTACTTCTTCCAGATTCAAATTCGAAGAAAAAATGCAATATTCAGGATCTGGAGGACCTTGTTGCGAACTCAAAGGTATTGCTACTTGAACTCTGGTTCTGGTTCGCCCTGACAGACAAATATTCTGATGTTTATGTTGATGAAAAATCTATATCATAAACTGCTAGATTCAAGTGTGTATTTTACGTTTTGGCAATATTTTATTAGAAGAGTTATCCTGGTAGGTTTTTAGTATCATAAGTTTTAATGTAAGATATTTTTGGTCACATAAGCATATTTTATTGGAGTGGCTCCAAGTTATTAAAGTTCTAGGTATTATCAGTATCATAAGCATCTAGTTTATATATTTCGATATTTGTATGAGAAGTATTATTAAAACTTAAATTTGGATTTTTTTTCTGTGCAGAAATTAAGAATTTCTTTTCCAATTAAGGTTGGTCACATAGAGGCAGTTATTTCTAACTATAGGTATTTTCTTGAATTTTTGATAATTCTGTTTTGTGTTAAGATCTGGTGTTTATTGTTTTCTGGTTGAGATTCTTTAAAAAAAATGTCAGTCAGTTAAATATTTCTATTCTTCAGATCATGGAAAAAGGAGGTACAGGCATTGTTTAATTGCAACTCTTCTGCTCTTACATGGCCAGAATTTCTTAAACTGAAGGTGAGTTATATCTGGAGTTATTCATATCTTGTTTGATATGTCAGGAATAATTATTCATCTATTCAGCTTGTTGATAGTATGGATCGGGGTAAATCTAGCTTATGCTCGAGTGTGGGGCAACGATTTCAGTTCAGTAGTGATTTCCCTTGTTCCACGTAACCCTTGATTAAGGAATGCAACACCAATTTAAATAAATAATAAAAAGCCTAAAATATTGGTCTAAATAAGAAATTATCACTTATCGAGCAGGAATTGAGTATGATATTTTGCAAAGGAGGCTTCATATGTTATATGGCTCCCATTTTTCAAAGTTCTTATTATATTTTGCTAAGTTACCGGATTTGTACCCACAGGCCTCGAACCTGGTTCGGGTGTAAACCCGGTACGGGTTCGCCTGTGGGTACGCGCTGGGTATGCACAGGGTGCGTGCCCAGCACGAACCCAACACGAACCCGGGCGAACCCATGGGCCAAGTTAAAAAAAAAAGGGCCCAAACTTGATTAAAGAACTTTTAAAATTTTTTTTTTTTTCCTCCTAACCCTAAAACAGCATTGATCATTTCATAGTTTACCAAGCATATTCAGACTTATTGCAAGAACTTTCTGTGTTTTGTTTAGAGCTGATGTATGAAGTTAATCCTCAGAAAATTAACAGCAGATAGAAGAAAGTCTGTACTCAATCTGAGACAAGGTTATAATCTTTTACAACTTCTCAGAGTCTATTTGTAGCAGCAAATACATTGATTTATAACACCAGATAATAGAATGAACAGCAGTTATAAGTAATACAATGAGTTTATAAATATCTCAGACCTGGGAATGTGTTTGCCAGGTTAAATGTATGATGAATCTTGCTCGATCAATGATCAATGATCGTGAATATTTATCTTTGGCATTTGGCATTGATCAATGATCAAGTATCATACTATGAAATGATTTAGTTTTACAATTCTGTATATTTCTCTTTCTTTTTTTTTGTATATATATATATACACACACACGTACCCAAACCCCTAAAAACATTTTTCACGTACCCACGTACCGGGTTCTCGTACCCGCACCTGTCCCCGAACCCGAACCGGTAACTTAGATATTTTGCTGAACTTCTAGTTTCTTTATCATTTCCAGTTCTACATTGGATCATCTATATATTTATAAAACTCCCTTTGTGATGTTAAGACTTATTTTAAGAACAATATAATGATTTTAGAAGTAGAATAAGGAAATGTTTACCACCTTTTGAGGCCTTACAAACTCATATTATATTCAGGAAGCTGGAGAGTCTAGTATTGTGGAAGATGGCAGCCTGACAATGCTTGCTTTAAAAGTAGCTGATATTGAAAATTGGATTTTACATTGCAAGTCTGTCACTGATTGCTTTGGTAGCTGTGCATTACCACTGCAAGATTTCCTTCTACAGGTTCTGTTAAGAAAATCTGATATAGCAGCAATAAACTTTGTTTGTTTCTTTCAGTTTACTCATTCCTGTGTAAGATGATTTAAAAATGTCTGGTATCTTTGTGCAGATAAAAGAATCTTTGGACAGAGCCCTACACAAATTCCAGGTTGCAAATGCTCATGGTGAGGAGGAAGATTGTTTTATATGCAATGGGAAATCTATCCAAAACAGTCCAAATACAATTTATTGTCAAAATTGCAAGGACAGGTAACTTTGTTAAGGCATTTGAAATCTTGATTTTTAGGGGCTACAGATTCTTTATTAGCCACCATAAATTTGACCACTGTTGACTCTATTTTTTGATTTGGTGACATTCCTTGACATGAAATTATAACTAAAAACACGTAACTTGTGAAAGGAAGGAATAAGTTAAAGAGTGTCCACATCCAGTGTCATGCCACTTCTGTTTGTGCACCGATTTGGCATAATTTGTATGATGCTTTGGAACTAGCTTAGAAATGTTACCTTTAAATTTTAGTTGTGTTCTTGTTAGTTGGATTTTTTGCTACAGGCAGAATTATCTGCTTGTATTTGAATGCATTTTGGTCTACTAGATGTGTTCCCTGAAATGATGAATGACAAAAGTTTCAGAAGCAGGGATGGTTTCATAAATGATATTAAAATTCAGAAGCTATTCTCTTTCTTTCTATATATGTGTATGATTGACATATGGCATCAACAAATTAATTCAATCCATAAAGTAGAAAGCATATAGTGGAAATATTTAATGACATCGATGGTCATGATCAAATATTAAATTGCTTATAGGCTGTGGCATTTCATTTTGTTTTTGAACTTTCTAGAGTGTTTTCTGTTGCTTCTGTTTGTTATTTTCATAGCAGTTGACGATGATTTAAATCTGGGCTCCTCATTGGCAATGAAAAGCAAAGCTTATGAATAAAACTCAACTAAGTAGGAGGAAAGAGGACTTAGCATCAAAGTTAAAGATCCAATTGTAAAGGCCAAACCATCATTGACAGAGACTGCAATAATAGTCCAGGACTTGTTGAAAATTAACCTTATGCTTTTACAAAGTGAGCCTAGCATTGCAATGGTATAGGATTGCCATGTTACAAAGTTGTAACAATTGAGAAAAACAACAGTATGTGCTATATAGGTTTGATCTGGAAAGCAATGGGCAGATGTCTGAAGAATCTGAAAATCTGTTTTTTGGTTTTTTTTTATGTTTTTGTATTTTGTACCTCTCAGGCCTTTTGAAGAGGAATTTGGCAATGTGACAGTTAGGCCATGCTTACACTACAGCCCAACCCTGATTTATTAGTTCATGACCTAAGCTTCGTAATACAATAATGAATTTCAAATTTCAAATCACTACTTAAGAGTTATGACCTTGACAAGTAGGGTTTTAAAAAATAAACACCCCCTACAAACTTTTTCAGTTTCATTATAAGTTCTTCTTATCTGGCTGTTCATTTCAACTTTCAAGGAGGACACCAGTCACTACCTAGTGTGGTGACTGTGTGGTTCTCTCCAAGAACTGTAATTTACTGTTTTTAGTAATTTTTCATTTTCTTGCAGGGATACTAGATACACCACCCTTCCCCTAGTAGAAGAATTAGTGTATCTGGTATAATTATGAGCATGATACAGCCTAGATACGACTTGGGTACTACTCGCCCATATGCAGAACTAGGGCAAACTTTATGTCACATTGGATATGTTTGAACTCAATGACGTAGTTCTCTATGCCATATCTGGGTTAAAATTTGCATATTGTGATTGGCAATAGAGACTGTCTGCATAGATATTTTAAATGATGAAGTAATGAAAATGTCCATATGAAAGGATGTTTCAAGATATCCCATACCACCCCCAAACCTTCTAAAGCATCAAAGAAGCAGACGCTATCTAGAAACTGTTGGATGTTGTGGTTGTGTTGCTGATATGTGGTTGTCATTGATGTCAACACTATTAGCATTGATGTATTGTAGGCTGTATATGTCGAGGATATTGAAAAAATTGTTAAAGAAAGAGTTGCAGGTTGACAATGGAACAGTGAAGCTCATGAAGCTGTCTTGCTCAGTACGTTGATGATTAGTAATTGTGGACTAAAGGGTTTATTGCTGAGTATATCTAGTTTATCCACCGAAAGTTTTAGAGGTCTGCGTGAAGATTTAATCGTGTTATGAACAGTTGTGTTCTGACAGTTTTTATGTGGCTTTAGTTCGTGTTCCTGATTGAAGTTGATGTGATTCTAGTAATTTGGATTCTTTGCGGTCTTTTTGATGATTAAGTGATGCTTGTGGATGTTTCTAGATCATGCTCGTATTTTTGTTACCGTCCGATGTTGATCGTTGTCACCAAATTGATTAGATGATTTTTTTTTTCTGCCTCTTGTGTGTTCGGTTTTACTTGTTGATGTTCTTGGCGACATGGTGGTTGTAATAGCGTGTTGTGGATCACTTGGAGATTAAAATTTGAATGTTTAGCGTCTTTCAGGATATTGTTTCAAGTCTTCATTATGTTGTAGTTGATGGTGGTTGATGCACATTGAAAATTTATTTGTAAATTTGGGCCGACATTGTGAATATGTTTTATATTTTATTTTGGCCAACGAAGTTGTTGATGTAATTCATGTTGCGGATATATAAAATGATTGTTTGAAAATGCGAAGTTATCTTAGCGAAGAAGCATGAGGAAGAAAGAGCAAGTGTGCAAATAGTGATCTAATCATTTGATTGTAGAGCAGAGTGTGAAGAAGTTTAAGCGAAGTGTGAAGGAGTGTTTTTGTGCTTAACCGAAACTGTAATCAGGATTTTGTAGAAGCTATTTTCTCAGTTCATACCTTGTGGATCTAATCCGAATTGCTATAAGACAGTGTGTTTTCTTTGGGCAGTGAGCCCTCTTGTATTTGAGCAGTGAGCTATAGGCAGTGTGCCTGAATGCATGTGCATTCCCATTATTCTTTATTATACGTTTAATAGGGTATAATATTGTGGACTGACATCCACCGTGGTTTTTCCTCTAACAAGGTTTCCATGTAAAAGATCTTGGTGTTCTCTATGATTCTGATGTGTTGATTGTCTGTGGTTTATTGTTCATTCATCAGATCTGAGAGCAAGTTAAGTTTGAAAAGTTTAAATATTCTGTGACAACTGATTCACCCCTTCCTCCGCCCCTCCCCTCCCCCCCCTTTCCCCCCTCCCCCTCTCAGTTGTCTGTCCTTGTTTTGCCAACAAAAACATGCTATGAAGTACAAAAGCTAGATCCATTTTTGGATTAGAGACTTAGAGAGAAAGGAAATGAGAATTTATACCATGAATTATAGAATATGGTTTTTTAATTAAGTTTTGAGATCACTGATTACATAGTACATCACTAGATATTTTGAATTTTGAATTCTAACCTAAAGATCAATTACAATTTACTTCGTACAAGTTCACCTATGAAGTAACAAAAAATGAAGGCATCCAATGACTTTTTCTACTACAAATCATACATTAGGTGGCTATAGATTGTGATGATGAAGCTCTAGGGTCCATGCCTCTCCTAATTCAATCAATTTGGTCTTCATCAAGTGCCCCAATTTCCCTCAAGATAGAAAGGCTATCATCATCAAAAAATGGCTCATCATTTATGATCCATTTAGAATGTACATAAATTTCATCAAGGTCAATTGGTTGATCTTCCTCGATGCCACATTAAAGCAATAATTAGAATTTACAATTACAATTGTAAGTTTTTCTAATCTCCATTATTTTTGAGCTTAAGGTGAAGGTCATGGTGAACAAACACCAAACCATTCATTTGTTGTGGAGTCATAATAGTTGCATTTCTTGAAATGTATGTATTCAAACACATTCCTAAAATGCTCACAAGTGGATGAGTTGCATAGCTGGCTCAAAATGTGCATCACCATTCCTCATTTGCTTTTGGATTCCTTAATAAAAAAATTAGCACCATTGTGCTCAAAATACACAAATTTAATCAAGATTCTACCACATACAATTTAGTTAAAACTTAATCCTCTCCCTTGAAAACAACTTTTTCAAAAGGAAACTCAAAGAAGCTATTGAGATCAATAACCACCCCATGAATCTCAATCGAGATGATGGTTGGATCTTGAGTTTCTCTTGGAAACCTCTTTTTAGCTCACCTCAAACCCTCCACCCCCAATCCCCCCTCCTAGCTCCCCCCCACCTCCCCTATTCTTCCCCTTCACCCTCGTCTCTTGTCTTTCCTTTTTACCTTGGCCCCCGCCCCCCCCTTTGGACCTTTCTCTTTCCTCCGGCCCCATACCTTTTTTCCCCTTTGTGCTCTCCCTCTTTCTTCTCTCTTTTCTCTCTCCTCGCGAATGTTTCTCCCCTCTTCTTCTCTCTTTTCTATCCCCTTTCTTCTCACTTTGAAAACCTAGAAGATTAATAAACACTTTGGTCTTCTAGGTTTTCTTGTTTTCTTTATTTTTTTGCTTTTTTAAAAAACTTTAGGTTTCTATTATTTTTTCATTGCTTTTTTAATTTCTTTGGCTTTTGTCTTCGTTTAATTGTTTTTGTTCTATCTCAATTATTTGTTTCTTTTCTTTTTTGGCTTCTCTTGCTTTATTTTTGATTTTTTTGCTTCTTTTCTCTTTGCTTTTAATCCTTTGCTTAAATTATCCATTATCTTTTTGTTTAAAATCAATTTTACCTAATTTTGGTTTTTTTTGAATTTATTTCATTTTTTGATTTTTGTTTCTCGTCATCTTTGCTTTGCTCTTTGCTTCTTAAGATTAACCTCTTAAGATATTAAAATAAGAATTTAATTTAAATGATTTTCTTTTTCTTCTAGTTTTTCCTAGGTTTTCTTTTTGTTCTTTAAATCTTTTGGTCTCTTTTGCATTTTCATTGTTTACTTTATTTCCTTGGCTCTTTGTTTTATTATTATTTTGGCTTTTTGTTTTCTTATTTTTTTGGGTTCCTTCTAAGTTTTTCAATTTTATTTCTCTTTTTTGGCCTAACTCACTTTATTTTTATTTTTTTGGTTTTGTTTCCTTTTTGTTTCATAGCTTTTTTTACCCATTTTAATTTTTTCAATTTATATTATTTTGTTTTAGTTTTTTGATCTTTGGTTTATATTTTTTGCTTCAATTGTTTGCTTAATTTTATTTATATTGTTTGTCTTTGCTTCTCTAAACTTTTGATTTATTTTGCTCTTTCTAGGTTTTTTAATTGTGTAAGAGTTTGAAATGGGCTTTTTACTTTGTTTAGCTTTTGTTAAATCCTTGGTTTTGCTGTCTTCCTTGAGATTGCTTAGCTTAGTGGTTTATTTTCCCTCTTTTGAACTTTTCCTTTTTCAATTTATTTTGGTTTCTTTATTTTTATTTTTCTAAAATTCCCATTTCGATCCTTGTGCAACATCCTCCCTCCCCCATCTTTTTAACTCAGTTTGATCTGCTATCAACCATTTTTGCTCTCATACAGCTCTTTTCATCCTGAACACTGATGATAAAAAAACAAACACAGTTTAATCCAGAAAAAGGTTACTATTAAAACTTAATATTTATAATGTATGTATAATGTAGAAAAAAATGTAAATAGTTTTTGCAAATAATTGGTTTGAAGTTGCTCGTCTTTAATGACAAAAACACTAGAGCAAAAACTTTTTCTTGCTTATATGTGGACTACTTTATGTAGCTTCTCACAAATCCTCTAGACTACGGAACATTTTTCCATGCATTTGAAGAGGTGCTTTGTGACATTTGCATCGTCTTGAAATGGGTCACTATAGACCATTGTTTGTAATATCTCTGAATCGGGATATCTTTAAATCTGACCACAATATTAGACTCAAAACCAAACTCTGGTATTCCAATGCAAAATCTGAATATGTAGACGAGTACAAACAGCAGGTATATACACATTCACCATTCACAATGACATATTCATTCATGGATCAAAATGGAAACAATAACAATATCAATAGTGCCAAGCCTCCTATGCCAATTATGCATTGCAGTCTCACAATGATTGGTGTTAATAATCAGAATATGCCCTAATGTCTGAATATGACGAAGTTCACCCAGCAGGTGCAAAATATGAACAGTAACAATATGGAATGTGATCACAACATGTCTAAACGGGTGTGACAACCCAAACAAACCAGATTTCACAGTATAGATAAGTCTGAAAGTACTAGCAACATGAACAATGAATGAAATATCAAACCCTAAGAGCTGCGCCTAAACTTATGTCAGATCTGCATATACAATCTGCTCCTAAATCGCTGTTGAAGTCCAATTAGGCCTCCGTGATGAAGCCTTCCCATCAATGAATTGGGTTTCCGCCCAATTCACCTTCCAAGCATAAAGGTTTTCGTCCTTCTGCTGGTCTGCTCCATAATGGAATAAAAACTGAATGTTCAATGATGCCCAATGCTCTTCATTTATCTTGTTTATATAGCCACTTCCAATTCTAAACCTTCCTAGGCCGACCTGCTCCATGCTCCTCATTATGGCGCCCAAAATAGGAGATAAATAATAATATTTATTTTTTTAAAATCCCTTGATGCTTGTGTAAATAGTCTTGGGCTGGTCGACCAGGGTTATTATTCCAAGATGGGCGCTCAAGGTGAAAGCTAACTCTCCTTTGCAAAGGAGGCTGACCTTATGGGTTGAGGATGTCTTTTTATTCTTTTTTGCAAACTTCTCCAAGGGCGCCCAAATGATATTTAATGCCTTGAGACCCATTAATTTCTCGTTTGGAAATTTGACTAGGGTAAATAAGGCCTCAATTAATTTATGTGTTAATTTCCTCTTGATCACAAAAATACAAGGAATTTGATATGTTGTCCAATTGCCCTAGAAAATTCATTTTGGCCTTCAATTATTTCTTTGGATGAAATCGGGGACATGACATTGTTGGATTGAGACAATATCTAGTGGCATGGAGGGGGGAATGCATTTTCCAATCACATTGATCATCAATGATTTTCCATAGTGGCATGTACTTGTACCTATCATTGCCCATTCTGCTTCTAATAGCCTCTTTGGCCTTGACAATGGCATTGTACAAATAGCCCATGGGGGATTAATTGATAGTAGTGTTATTCTCAAAAAACTCATGACTTGCCTTGTGTAATAACAACTTGTCTCATGTTCTTGAGTCTCTCAAAATATTAATCCTCAAAGTCTTGTATGAGAGGGCTTTGAACTTAGGACCCATAATATGCGAGAATAATACCAAAAATTGCTAGTGGCCTTTTTGGCTTGCTCATGAACTTCTTCCTTGACCTTGTACTCTCTAAAGTTGGTTGCACTTCTCGAGAAGTACAAGGTGCAAAGGTGTTAATGATTTCATCATAGTGTAGGATCCATGTAATGTAGAAGTAGGCATACGAAAAAACCCTTAGGCTGTTGTGATAGTTGTTGCTAATTAAAATGATTGACTTTGGCCTCAAGGAAGTCAATCCAACTAGTGTGCTTGTCCTTGCCTTCTTTGCATCACTATTTTGAATATGATTCAAGAGCCTCAAAGGCCAATGGTGACATTAGGAAGCATTGTTTGAAATACTTCATGTCATTGCCTGGAACCTTCGAGAAGTGCCATTTGAAGTGATAAATGCCTCCATTGCATGCAAGGTAGCATAAATTGCATTTCACTCTATCTGAATTAATAATTGCTATGCCATATGTCCACACAAAGTTCTTTTAACATCATATGATGGACAAATCTGCCAAAAAAGTTTAGGGTTTCAAATGTTTGAAGGTTTCCCCTTATCACTCCTAGAAGAAACCCTTATTTCCCCAACCTTATCACTCTTGCCTATATTGTTTGATAAGACAAATAGTCCAATCTAGCATGTCTCCCTATATACCCTAAGGTATGTGGAATAAGGATGGTATAGAGGAGCAATCTTCTCAATATACCCAGCCTTCCAATATACCTTGTAGGACATGGAAGCAAAGAGGTATGGGAGAACTAGAGGGGAAAAGTAGATGGTATGGAGACATCTCGGGTTTATTTGAGGCTTAACTATTTAAGGAGTAACATCCCTCTCTTCACTATACCCTTTATGAAGAATCTAGCTTAGCCAATAATGATAGATCATTGGATGAAAGATAGAGAGAAGAGAGAAGAGAAAATAATATATAAAGATGATAATTGTAAGGAAAGGATTTTACAATCTCCTTATCACTCCAAAGCCTTCAAATATATCTTGGGGTCATAAATTCCTAGAATACAAGATGCTATATTTGATGCACTATAGAGGGGTTTAAGAACCAAAAATACATAATATATCAGATATTTTGCAAATGCTTTTAATATTTAACAATGAAAAAAACAATTTCTGACATGCTAATTATTAAAAAATACATAACCTCAACCCTCATCCTAAACCCTAATTCTGCATTTAGGGTTAGGGATTAGGGCATTGTAAAATATAAAAATAAAATCTCTAACCCTAGCCACTACATCTTGATCCTCCAGCATGTTCATACTCTTGTCCTAATAAGCAAGAGGATTTTCCAGGCTGTTGTGACCATACCAAAACAGGATTTTGAGCTTCTAATTATCGAATCAAGAATATTGAGAAAATGAGTAAATTTGTGATCTTAAAATTGTGGTCATTTGAAGAATATCTAGTTTATGGTTGAGAAGTTATAGAACATAATTTCACATGATGAAAGCATAATATATACATAGGGATTCCAGCTTGACCATTAGAGTGCAATGTGTGTTGACTATTATCTGAGATGATTTTTGAAGTGTTTTGAATACCTATCCTGATGGTTGATGCTGCTAGATCTGGCTAATTACATTATATCATCTGAATCATGTTTGGAAATCAAGATACTATTTAAATTCTAAGCATGATGCTGGCCTAAAGAATTAATGCCTCATCTACACAATATGAGCTTATGCAGCCAGGACAAAATTGGAATGGTATGAATGTCTCTGAGAATCTAAATTTCAAGATAACCAATCAGCTGTTAGTATCTGAGAATCTAAATATGTGCTTATGCAGCCAAGATACGTGCTCATGTGAAGATAACCCATCAGCTGATATTATCTGAAAATGTAAATGTGGTTGAGAGATTCATCATGGAAACTCTAGATATATCTTTGAGAGAGCGAAGTCAGGTCAATGTGATCATTTTCGATGGTGCAAAGAGCCAAAGGTTTGATTTTATTTTTTAGAATAAGTGAACAGGCAAATGCCATTGCTTACTTTATGTTAATGGGTTGTGGTTTATTTCTGAATGTGGCTGCTGGGCATTCCCTCAAATTCTCTCTTATCTTTGTTTTTTTCACTGTAGTTGTTACATTTGTTGATTCTAAAGTTTCTGGTATAAGAGATCACTCTTTTTCAATTGCCTTGTATATGTCCAGGATCTTCCAAATATATTATGCCAACATACTCGTCCTTTGTTTAATTTATACAGTTGATAAGGGTGGTTTTTAACAAGCTTTAGCATGTTCATTGTTTTATGACAGGTATCACCCTTCATGTCTTGGGCTCAAACAAACAGAATCATTAACAACCACACAATATGTGTGCCCTTTTTGTACTGCTGTTGCAACTGGATCTTTATCCAATGAAGAAACACACCCAAGGGTAAAAAGATGGTTGCTCTTAAGTTTTGTTTAGCAGGATAACTGATTCTTGATGATTTTGAAATAGCTATATAACCTATCTTTATTTGTTTCAGGTTTCCAAAAGGGATTGCCCAACAATTGATGTTTTTGTTAAACTCTTGAATGAAGCAAAAAGCCTCTCCCCATGGTATTATCTATTTTCTTTATAATAATTTTGATAGAAGACTTATTTACCACACTGAAATATTGTTCAGGTTGATATTTATCATTGGAATTTGGGACCAAGCAAATCATCACATTTGTGTGATAATAACTTTCCCAGTTGTCCAAAAGTAGCTTGTTTTATACATTAAAGCATATAATATATCTCCAAGCTGGAAATAATAGACTTCTAAGCAAGTATTCTTATCCTGAAGCCCTGTTTCAGATGTTATTTTTATTCTATTCTTGTTGATACATCATCTTGAGAATTTATGATCCAATGCAACTTCACTTACTACACTTTTGATCTCTTTTAAAATATTCCCATATAACTAACCTAAACAACCACACCTAATAACATCATATTACTAAGTAAGATGTTTTATTTATTTACTATCTCTACTATATATATTATAGATGTAATATTAAAATCCCAAGATTCCCCTCTTATTACATCAATTTGAACAAAGGAGGGAACACTGCACTGGGTCTAAATACAGCAGCCCTAAATAGAAATCTGATAAAATGGATCCATCATATCGCCTAACTCATCTAGAACACACCAAACTAATAGGATTAGTGGATGTCTTGACTGTTGAACAATACCTGTAACAAATCCTTTGTACCGCATGCGATAAAAAATCCCGACCACAATGCACAATGAGAGAACTCTCCTCTAAGAGTCCACCCTCCTCTGAAAGTGTCAAAATCCCTCTTCCAGTGCTAAAGGGGAACAAATCTATCCTCTATTGTACAACAGGAACAAAACCAATAAATGTAGATACACTAACCACACCTCTTCCAGTGATTACACTATCCACAAATACTGCCAAGAATCACCAATCCCCCCATTGCACTAAGATAGGACACAAATTGATAGTGCTTCTCAAACAATCTACTATCGGGAAAGTGAGAAGCTAGTTCAAGATGCAAAAATCCTCCAACCCCTGATGCCCTCCAGCCTTCTCTTTGAACTCTTTACACTGTAGCCACCAAATGTAGCGTTGGAATCTCTGAAAGTGTTGTTAGATGTAGTATTGATGCATTTAAAAGTACAATATACAGCCATGTTTAAATGTGAAAAACAATATGTATCAGTTTCAACCAATGATGGACCCTTTTACAAAAGTGAGCCAAACAAATTTATTTTGCATATCCTTATACCTCCCATGTAGTTTTTATGAGGCATAAAATTTTAAGAGAACATGTACAAGTTTCAAACCATGGGCAACTGACCAAGCAACTGAACTTCCTACCAACTCTGTTAAGTGTTTCAAATATCAACTATTTTTTTTACAAAGACACAAAAGGAATTAAGAAACAAAAAGACAAAAAAAATGTTTTTACAAATAAGGAAAAAGCAAAATACGGTTCACACCAGACTGTCAATATCAAACCACAATGCCAACTAGCCAAGCATACACAGTCTCCAAATGAGAGCCCAAATGTTGGGAAAAACAACTTTTTCCACCGTACTCACTGAATGTGGCAATAAAATGAAGAATAGGCAAACCTTATGGTGTGAGTGTGACCTCCACCCAGTGACAAAGCTTGTATGCAGCTGATGTATTGATGCTCAAATCAGCAGACTGAGGACAAATAGGCAAATGTTTGATTGCTCATTTCTCATCAATGGTCAATATTCATTTATGACACTCACAGTTCACATGCACAGGTCAAAAGATGCCAAGAGACAATATGACCATCCAGGACTTGTGTGTATAAAAACAGCTGGATACTAACATTTCAAAGAATGAATGACAGCAACAGTACACATTCTATGATTCATTGATAAGAGATCATGTATGCTCTCATCAAAGGCCTCTTACAGATGGATATTTATTATTTGTATGGTGTTGATGAAATGTTAAAATAATTCCTCAAACAGCACTTTAAACATAGATTTTTCCCGGTTATTGTTTCATATTCAAATTGATCTTTGATTACCAGAATAAGGTTGCACAGCTACTATGTACTCATTAGAATTGGTTATTATTATAAATAATTACCATAGTTCCACGGAATTTTCTGACGGGGGGATGCGGGGACGTGGGGACGAGATTCTGGGATGTGGGGACCAAGGGCCTAAGTTTGGGGACGGCAGGGGGATAGTGGCAAGGTGGTAGTAGGGCGTTGAAATACATATAGTTCTTGAAAAAATAGTTATAAAAAGATGTATAAGTAAAAGAATTATACATCTTGGAGACAACTAGGAGTCCCCTAGACGTCTTGAGGACACCTCAACGTCCTTGAAGTCCTAGTAGCGTCTTGGAGATGGCGACGGTGGTGGTGGCACTAGCGGTGGGCTGTTGGGGAGGGAAGTCCCCCCTAAGTCCCCATGTCTCCGAGACAGGGACGACTAGGAAACATGGGGTTTTTGGAGGGGGGGACACGTCCCTGTGGAACACTGATTAATTACCAAAATTGCTAAAAATGACGTCTGCGTCCTCAATGCCATACAAACAATGAGCATAAAACACAATAATAAAACAGCCTCTCTGATTTTTATAGGTTAAAAAATTTAGTTAAATTCACATTGACCTTTGTATGGTACAGGGTGCAAAATTATTGTAAGCCTTTTACATATCCTCGCACCTCTCCTCCCATCAGAGCAGCTTGCAGTGATCAAATGTTGAAGCTTTTAGTGTGTTAACCATACATGCTCATAGCATCTCATTGGATCACATGATGGCTATTGGTGCTCAAATACCATGTTGAAAATGGTAAAGATACACAAAGGATTATTATCATGCCATGATTTCACTGAAATGATAATATTAAACTATATTATTCATTGGGATATTATTATATTGATTGTATTGGCTTCATAAAAACGTTTTCTCTTTAACCACCCAAACCACCTTACAGTAAAGTATTCCTATTCACCAACCTAAACTACCACATCCGGTAACATATTACTAACTAAGATGTTTCATTTATTTATTAACTCTACTATATATACTAGTATAAGAATCCCAACAACTCCTTGGTGTATATTTTGCATATATAATAGCCAAGTCTAAAAGGTTAATGAGCAAGAAAGTAAATATATTTGAAAATAGCTTTGGACATCAGGATATCTTTGTGTTTACATATTAGGATTTATATATAAGCTTTGCAACCAATGTTAACCCCAAGTTTCCGGGACGGGGACAGCAGGGGACGGCGGAATGAGTCCCCAAGTTTCTGATTTTTCAGGCCAAATTTTGGGACGGTGGGGGGACAGCTATATAAAATATAGAAAAAATTAAAATATATAGGGAAACTTTAAATATTCATATGAAAACATGGATAAAGCATGCATATATACACTATAGAAACTTAGCATATAACATTTGTGTTAAGAATTCATTGCCAGTATAGTTTTTTTTTTTCAATTACGATATGAAAATCAAAATAAAAAAAAGCATCGTACACTGCTGCCGTCCCCTGTCCCTGGGACGTTTCCGGGATGGGGACGGGGGGATTTAGACCCAGGGACGCGTCCCAAGGTAACACTGTTTGCAACACGTCATACTTTAAGTTTTGAAATTTTCACTTAATTATATTTTGTTTGATATATTTTATTTGTAAATTTGTGGTGGGAGAATTATGATACTGGTACACCAAATATGTAGAAGCTTGCTATCTATGTTTCGTGTCAACGTAAAGTTTTAACTTCAACATTAGTTCTTTCGAGTGTGACGCATTGGAGTTTAACTTTATTTTAGAGCACTCACACAAAGAAGAGAAACAGGTTGATCCATGAGTGCCTCAATGACCTTGTCTTCATTTAGTACACCCTTAGCCTTCAAATGAATAAGTGGAGATTCCTACCCATGGTGCCATTGACTTGGATGATATCGATCTATTTACTGA
>VDFB02285855.1:0-18900 GCA_007258455.2 Sequoia sempervirens
GCTTCCAGATTTAGGGTTCTACAAAATCGGATTTTTCCTTTTTGGTTGATTTTTCCCTTTTTTAGTGATGACATAAAAAAGTAGGAGGAAAATTGTTCTCAGGGGCTACCGCCCCCGAACCCCCACCATGGGCTATATAATGTAGCATGATCAATCGCCACATACCAACACCTGTGTCGTGTAAGGGGGAGCCAATGTCACCAAATCTCTAGTTGTTTGCTTTGTCTTAGTGTTTGGAGCAATCTGAGTGGGGACTCAACAAGTAGTATCTCTTTAGCCTAGGTTGTGCATTTTTTACAAGTCAGCTGAACACATGGCTTGGTTCCAAAACATTGAAAGAAACATTTAACAATCACCAAATTTCAAACCCTTTGAAAAGAGTGAATACCTTTGAAGATTCCAATATTACTGCTTGTCCCTAACGATCTCATCTTTAGAGTTTTATAAATACTTGGGCTTATATCTCAATTCACTCTCTCCAAACTCAACCTAGGGAAACTATGGCCTTGGCTCTTTGAATTTCACATAATGGAACTTGTGGAATGAAAAGTAGCTTAGACATAGACATTTAGTTTGAAATTTAAGCAAGAAAAGTTGATGTATTAAAAAGAATTCATTATTCAAGATAATCTCACAATTGAACCCCACACATGTGTTTGTATTCATGATTTCTCATAAGGTCAAAATTCCAAAATGAAGGTCCACATTCCATTAGTTCAAACTTAGGCGTCATAGTCAAAAGTCCATCAAGAAACACCTTGTGGCACTCTACCACAATAGGAAAATCTTGGTAAGAATTTTTTATAGACACCTTTCGAGGAATGATCCAGACTTGTATATCCAATATGAGCCCCTCATTTAAGGTATTGATCTTGAGTCATTTATAGGGTAAAGCATGTTATTCAACATCTTGGTCTTGTAAAAAAAATTCTTCTAGGTTCAAAACAAACAACTCCATCCATCCTCAAAACATTTATCAAAATCCATCTCATAAACTACTTTCTAGAACTTTGGAAACATCCTTATGCTAGACTTTTGGTAAATCACTTAGACCAAATCAAAATCATCTTGTTTAGTTAGGTATGTGGGAATGAATCCTTTCTCACACACTTAGTTAAATTAGCATCCCCTTTTGGACAAGTTCATACTAAGAACAAATCTAACATCTTAGGGTTTACAAGTTCATCATCCAAATAAAAATAAATCAAAATAAAAACCCTAGAGTCTAGCATTGATCCAAAGTTCCTAAAATTTCAAATGCCCTCATCACCCATCTTTCATACCATCATCATTTAATCCTAAAACAACCTAGAATTTCCTTGTGTACCTAAAAGTGTAGATCAACCAAAGGAGTTAAAGGTTCATCCCACATATTCCTAAAATTTGATCTCAAGTTTAAGGTCCAAACAAGGTCACAACACAAGAAGATCATGGAGAAAAACAAGGAAGCATCAACCACAAGTGATTTGATTCAAACTGAATTTGACCCTTGGGTATCTACCAACCCTCCACCTAATCCCTCTCAAATACCCCAAGATCTTCAAGAGGGATGTTTCCATGTGGAGGATGTCACAACCAATTACAAAGATATGTCCTAGGATGAAATGCTCAAATTAGTACAAAATCCATAAACCCGCAAACTTTTCAACATGATCATGAAACTAAATCCCACCCAATACATGTTAGCATTAGCAAAAGAAGGGGCTAAACTCCCTTTTGATTTTTATGTAAGCACCACTGTGTAGCAACCTTTAGTGAACATCCCACACACATCATTCACACCCTCATTCCCAAGCATAATCCAACCAATTTCTCAACCATCATCATCTCACACACCAAGCCAACCTATGATCACCAAAGGAATCTCACTACTCCAATCCCTTCAAGGGCACCCACTTGTCAACAATCAAAACTTAGAGTCCAACATGATCTTAGGTATGCCTAGCATCATCCCACAAGACCCTAAACATCCATATGTTCCACTTGTCTTCTAGGACTCAAACATATCATCCACTTTCCATGTCAAACCTACCTATGCCCTTGATACACAAGGTTACACCCCCAACATCTCATAAGGACAATTTGATCTATTTAAAAAATTTGGTACCTTCAATGCTTCCTCTTCACTTCCACAAGGGAAAATATCACAATCATACCCACAATTCCCTATCATGACACCATCACTTACACCAATCCAAGGTATAGGAAAAATCACTTTATTGAACACATGATCCAAAATCAACCAAATCAAGTCAACCCCCCAAACACAAATCAAATCAACACACCCATCATGTCAAGTCCCCCAAACGTGTCACTGATATCACAACACCAAGTGGAATAATCCCAAATATCTCAACCACTAATCACATCATCAACAACACCTCAAACATCTCAACATCTAGTCTCACAAGGGATAATCACATCAAATATGGTTCCAAATCCACCATTTATCACCCAAACCCTCATCATTACACAACAACCACCACAACAACCTCTCGGCATAACATCACAACAAAATCCACCATCCCCACAAAAAAATCTTCACACAACAAATCAGTATAGCATCACATTACAAGTAGCACAACAAGCATATAAAAAAGAATCACAACAATTTCAAACACAACAAACACAACAAGCAACCCTAGCACAAGCACAAGAACAAGCCTTGCTACAACTACAACAAAAAAAAGCAACAAAAAAAACATCCCAAGCGCAAGTGCAAGCTCAAGCACAAGCTCAATACCAAGCACAACAAGTGCAAGCCCAAGCCTTGCAACAACAACAAGCATATGTAAAGCTCTAGAATATGAAATAAATGTCCTAAAAATAAAGGGTTGAATATACCATGAAGTAATTTTGAGGTTTGAAAGGCTAAAGATGCAAATATCAAACTAGATGAAACCAATGAGGCCATAGCATAAAGGCAGTAAATAGTTTTAAATAATGCTTTGGTATACATGTATGAAAAATGTGGTAGCATAGACAGGGTAGTGAACTATTTTTAAAAATTCCTCAAAGAAATGTGGTCTCACGGTGATGGAATACCATGGTTTTCTTGTCATAGAATTCCATCACCATGAGACCACATTCCTTTAAGGAATTTTTTTCAATTAGTTCACTACCTTGTCTATGGTTTTTCCAAGAATCCATAGCTTGTTCAAAAGCACTTGTTTTATGCTTTTAGCCATAGCGGCAAGGTAATGAATGGTTTGATAAAATTCTTTGGTAGACATGTATGAAAATGTGGTAACATAGACGAGGCAGTGAACTATTTGAAAAAATTCCTCAAAGAAATGTGGTCTCATGGTTATGGAATGCCATGACCAGCAAATGGATTTTCATAGAATGAAATTCCATGACAATCCATAGCATAGACAAGGTAGTGAATTGTTTGAAAAAGTGCCTCAAAGAAATGTGGTCTCATGGTGATGGAATTGCTATGGGATATGGCTAGAGGAGGGGAATTGAGAGTAAATCATTCTAAATTAGAAGCTATGATAAATTTTCCTACACTAAAAAATGCTCCTAACACTAAATTTTTTGTACAAGCTACTAATAAATGGTAAGATTTATTCCTTCCTTTTCTTCAGTAGCCTTACCATTACACCAAGTTACTACTATGGGGATGATTTTTTGTGAGAATAATATGATGAATCATTTGAAATATATATATAAATATAATCCATTCTCATTTGCATACTCTTCCTAGCTTGCAATGAAATTTTACAGTAGAGGCCAATGTAAGTGAATATGCTATTGGTGTCAGCTTGCTTCAAGTTGGTAACATTATTCGTTGTTATTTAGAGATTCTCACTATAGCAAGTAGAAGACATCATGCTTATGATGAAATGTATGCACTAGTTAAAGCTATTAGAAAATGGAGGCACTAATTATATGAAAAAGAAACTTTTATGCATACTAATCATGAACCTCTACAATATTTACATTTGAAATAAATTACAATAGGCAAGACAATGAAAGATAAAAAAATTAACCTCTAATACTATTGTTGAGTGTAAATTTTATTTTCAATGTGATTACTACACAAAAAATTATATTTTTTTTAATACTTAGTAAAATATTAATATTTAGATCTATAGATCTATGCCAAATATTAAATCAAGAGAGTTAGGGATGGTGAGAAACTAAGAAATTTACAAAAAATGTCAAGGAATTATCCTTGATTCAAAATTTGGTATTGTAGGAGGCTAAAGAATACTAACAAGAACTAATTAAGGGTTTCTTAAGGTTTTTAAAGAACTAAGAAAAAATATGCACTTGCATTAGGGGTTTGGGAGCATGCTTGTCTAGCCTTTGGGTGCTCATTTCCACCTTGTGAACTTTTGTCCTCCTTGGCCACTAATTTCCTTACATCTAATTTTTTTACAAATTTTATATTTATTCACCCATTTTTTTAAGATATGTCACTCTTGTAGATTTCTAGGAACACCTATTTGAAGTATGAAAGGGGAAAATTTTGGTTTAGCACTATTAGGAGACTACCTTAGCTAAAAATATAGATAACATGTTTTAGCTTTCACATGTAGCAAACAACTTATGGGAGTATAATTTATATGTATGGATGGTAATGTTCTATGAAAGGTTTTTCAACTACCAAAACCCCTACAAGGACATGTAGTGCTAAATAAAGGTACTAAGTAGATAAAAATTATAGTGTGAAAAGTTTGAATCAATGGATATCTTTATATCTACAATGGTGGTTGAAGATAAGAATATCTCTACAAGAATGGATTATTTATGTGGAGAACTTGAGGGAGAAAACCCTACCAATGATAGGAGGAAATTTTGAGTGAGGTATGGATTATAGGGTTAGGAGAAGTGATGGGATTCTAGGGAGAGTTTTAAAGATAGAGGATTTAAAGACTTGTAGCCATGGAAGAGAGTTAATACCAATACTTAAATCTATAATTTATAAGAGAATGTACAAGAGTGAGATTAAGTGTAAGTAAGAATGAATGAGTAAGTAATCCAAAAAAATTATGGTTTCTAAATGCATAAATAAATGCATAAATAAGTTGAACTAAAGTCAAGTATCTATTAGGGAAGAACTTTGTAAGGCAGGGTTCTAGAGTTCTAGAAAGAACCAAATTAAAAGTTTTTGTTTGACACTAGCACCCATGGCTATTGGTTCCCCCAAGGAACCAACATATATTTAAGGAATGGGATGACGATAGCTAAGAGTTCCCTTTTTTGAAATGTCCCATACTAGGTTAGAATGATATTTTCCATTAATCAATTTGACATATTTTATTTGTCAAATAAATCTAGCATAAACTGAATTGAGCCTTGTTTAGATTATTTGAACATTCAAATGAGGAAGTAATTTGTTGTCACACAAACTCCGCTCATCTAATTTCTTTATAGCAATAACATCAATCATCAATGTAAATGTGACCATTAGCAAGTAATAGATTTCATACTTTCATTCCCATTCATATGACCGTGATATAATATTAGGCAGTGACAAAGAAAGCTACAGTCAAGTATGTTCCAATTGAGCGAATATCCACTTATAGATTTGCATATAAAGATATTTCAGTATGAGAACTGGTAAATGCCAAATTTCAATATAACATAATTATGAGGGTGTTCACTGGCAATATTATGGTCTCTTTTGCAAGGATAGATGTAATACTGAAAATAAATTCATATTCAGTGATAAATAACTAATTTTCCAAGTCATTTGTAATAACTAGCTATAGTCATTCTGTCATATGGTTAGAATAATAATCATGGACAACTTGTAGACAAATATTATTCTAGAATTTGCATAAAAGTAAACAAACTACAAATATTTAATATTATGATCTAAGCATAGTTAGAACAACTATTAAAATAATGTTCCTCAAACCTGGAGACCCACACTTGGCCTAAAGGTGTTATCAACAGATTGTAGAGTGAGGGAAATGGTGAATGCTGCCAGTAATCACGCCCAACAATAATCTCAACGTATGTACAGGAAAATGGACAATGACCAACAATGAGTATTTAGCTCTCAAATAGTACCATGACCTTCAGAAAGTGTCCTCCACACCTTAGAGTAGAAGTCTCACACCTCACAATCTCTTCTTTATACCACACCTCGTCTAGAAATCCAACAATAATATTTAGAGATCCTAACCTCCTTTTTCAGTTGCCAAAACACACACATAAATTACTACTATCACAACTCCACACCCAAGCTACAATAGTTTAGGAGTAGAAATAACAATGCCCAAGTCTGAAATAAATAATCCCATGCCTAGGTTAACTGAAAAACCAGGTTTCCCCCTGGGTAAATGAGTATGGCACCCATGCTTGCCAAGGAAGAAGTCGTCTAGTTTAGATTAGCAAAATAGCTCATAATAAACGAAATGCTTGGACCTATTACCTTCAATCATTAATGCAAATGCTCCTCAAACCAAGTCAACCCATATAAAATCTGAAACAATAACTTTGTACAATATGAACTCAAAAGATACAGATGTAAAATTGCAACTGAACCTACAAAATGAATGAAAGATCTAGCTAGAAAAGAAAGAAAAACTTGCAAATTGAAAACAGAGAAAAAAATAGAAAATAGCATTCTATATTTATTGAACTAGAACAATGCATAAAGAATGGTTAGGAAAAGAACCATAGGAACATAAATTGTGTTGATAAGGGATGGAGAAAAGCAAGAAAACTATATTTTGCTTTAGCTAGCTTATTGCTGGAAATAAAACAAATGGTTGTTGCTTTAGTTAACTTATGCATGTCAATCATCGTCTATTGTTAATAGAGATAAATTGATGGAAACATGCATTTCAAATTCCCCCCCTTAAGTCTAACTAAGGATACATAAAAGAGGAAAGAGGGAAAACCCTGTGGAACAAACCCCCCAAAAATATATATATATACACTAACTCTACATGATAGCTACTATGTTGCAGTGTTCTTCACTCCAAGGTCTTGCAAAACGTGAAATTTTTGCTCAGTGAATGTCTTCGTGAAAATGTCAAAAATTTGTTCTGAAGTGGCACAATACTACAAGTTGGTGACTCCATCATGTATTAATTCATGGATGAAGTGCATGTGGATCTCAATGTGTTTGGTTTGTTGTTGTTGTATGGGATCTCTACAAAGCATTAGTGTACTTTTATTTTCACACCAAATGACAATCGAACGATGAAAGAGGATACCAATCTCAGTTAGGAAGTTTTGTAGCCAAATGGCTTGAATGGTAGTGTTAATTGCACCTCTATATTTGGCCTTTGTTGATGAAAGAGCAATGGAAGATTGCTTCTTGCTTGACCAAAAAATGGGGCTTGATCCCAAACTAAGAACATATCCTGAAGTGGACTTGTGATCAATCTTATTACCATCCCAGTCAGAATCAATGTAGCCAATGAGTTCCAAAATACAACTTGTTGAATAATGAATCCGATAGAAAATGGTTCACTAGACTTATTGAAGTATACGCTTGGCAACCTTCCAATGCAGCTCATGTGGCTCCTACATGTATTTGGAAACAACCCCCACTGCATATGAGAGATATGGATGAGAGTGAGTGAAATAAAGAAGAATCCTCACAATCTGATGAAACTGTGTGTAATCAACCAATGGTGTATCTTTTCCATCCTCAACCTTTACCCTCAATAAGAAAGGTGTGTTTGTTGGCTTGTGTTGTGCAGTTTTTGCACACACGCCCTGCTGAAAGCAGGGACCCTCTTTTGCTTTGATTTTGGTGTTTTGGCCCTTTGATTTTGAGGATTATCATGCCTTGGCATGAGCTTAAATGTTTATCTTGCTTGCCTAAGTGTTTCCCCTAAGCTTCACATTGAAAAACTTAAGTCTTGGGAAAAGTTGGGGTTTTTACCCCAATTTGGGATTTTCCACTCCATTCAGATTTTTCTAGATTTCATTCAAACTCCAGCTAAATGCGGTGGTTTAGGAATTTTAGGTCTTTGTGGAATTCTTCCTGAGTTGGATTTTTCCAGAATTCCATTGTCTCGTTGGGTTTATGAACTTCTCCAGCTTGTCTTGTTGGCTTCATTTTTTTGTGCCATTTTCTCCCATCTTTCATCATGTATTGCTTTTGCATTTGGGATTTGGTGATTTGGGCATTTGGATTCACTGATTTGCTTGCTTGGATGCCTAGATTTCTTGCATTTGAGTTGATCTAGTCACTAGGGCATCCGAGTTCACTGCATATTTTCCTTGTGGTCAAATCTGATCTGCTTATGGTATGTGATTTTGATCCCTATCGTTGAAGTGTTAATTATTGGTCATTCAAGGTCCTTTTATGTCCATTTGGGAGGTCGATCTTGCAAGTTTAGTGATTAAAAGCTTCGAACTAGGGTTGTGTTTGATGTTTGAGGATATCTTGTATTCTGCCCTAGTTAACCCGTCGGATTTTAATGATGTTTCACATTATAGAATGTTCCACATCTTGCCCCATAGGTCTAGGTGTTAGTTTGGTTCCTTGTTGAGTGCATTCAAGCTCAACCCAAGTTTAATCTGAGCCAGTTCCTTTTACCCATGGCAAAGGTTTTAATAGTCTAATCCAAGGCATCCTTGATTTGTTGTGAGCATTCATCATTTAGCACCTTAGGTAGTCTTGATCCAAGGGAATTAATGGAAAACATGAATTGGGTTCGAGTCGAGCTCAGGAGATTCATAACTCATGAACATTTGATCGCCTCATGTTCAAATCAAATGTGACAGTGGTTTTTTGGGATTATGAGGATTTCATAGAATTTCTACAACCCTGGATTTTCCAAGATTTCGTCTAACCTTCTGTGTTCTAGGGTGTGCAATGGAATTCAAATTTTTGATGACTTCGCGGAATTTCGGTCTGGCCAAATTTTTTGAATTCCCTGGAAAGCTTTGTGAAACATAGAAATCAAGTGAATTGGATGA
Organism: Sequoia sempervirens; assembly: GCA_007258455.2. Taxonomy (NCBI): domain Eukaryota; kingdom Viridiplantae; phylum Streptophyta; class Pinopsida; order Cupressales; family Cupressaceae; genus Sequoia; species Sequoia sempervirens. The sequence goes on from VDFB02285855.1 coordinate 8,902, forward strand.
GTTTAATTATGAATACTTATCATTCCATGCTCTAAATTAATAGATTACACTGTCATCTACATCTTTTCTACATTTTGATAATCTATGGTTGATATTTATGTCTTTTTTCAGGAGAAACTGCCTGGACCGGATTTTTCCGAGATTTCCCTTCTGGCCTGGATTCCGTGAAGGGCTTGAAATCCTGAACTGTGAAGGAATTGTGCTTTAACGATGTTTCAAGGGAGATTTCGATCTGTGTTTGAATTTGTTTGAATGATGAATACATTATTGATGATGGGTTAATCTTGATCTTCATGTTATAATGGATATTGATGATGGCTTTTGCTAGGTGTAGGTTGAATCTCACATGGAAAGAAGGAATGCCGGCGAAATGTATATTTTTCAGTCAATGAAGACCCAATTTTTGAGCCCTAGTTTGATGATGCAGCTGCTTATATTGTTGTTGATGGATTAATATCAGACCCTTAAGATTGATTAGGAAGAGGTTGTTGAGCACTCAGGAGATGAAGTTTAATCTATGAAATAAATTCAAGTATTGGTTACTCCACCATTGGCCGGCTTGGAGAGGTGCGCTAAGGATAGGAGAGGAGTGGGTAAAAGTCCCCGAATCACATTGAAGATCGGGGATGACCTAGGTGAGTTCAAGAATTTGTGAGCTAATTCGACTTTATTTTTGAATTCTCCTTGGTATTTTGGCTTTGTTTTATGGACCATTTATTATTGTAAACATTGGTTGAGGCGACTTGTTTGGCTTGGCCATTTTATGGTTAACCCTAGCGTGACATGCTGCGGGGACTCTATAGGGTACGGCATATTCCTCATTTGTAATATATAGATGTCTACGGATGAGAGATAATTTTGATGCAAAGGAATGGATTAAATTAGAGGCCGAGGTTAGAGCTAGTTCATTTTTGAGGCAATGTTTAATAATCTGAGAACATTGGAATTATTGCTGAAATTTGGTGATTCAATACAATTGAGGACATTGTGATTTTTGGTGATCTCTTTTGTGTTGACTTATCTTGCATGGTTCTTATGATTCTATCTTTTAAATTTCTCAAGGTTATTAGATGTATGTTAGATCCGATTCAATGGTGTTTATGATTTGATGCTTGAAGTGTTTAACAATTCCTATTCCATAGCACTACTTGACTATGTTGATTTAGTTGTTTTACCCAAAAGGGATTCTGGCTTGGAGGGTGTATGTTCCATTGTGTAGGTTCAATTGTGGAAGTTATTCATTTCAAATTACAATTTAGGTTATCTTGGATGAATGTTCATGATATGAAAATCATAGCCTTAGAAAGTGCCTTTGTTTTTACGTGAAGTTACTGAGTTCATCTAGGTTAAGCAGGAATTAGTTTATGACAGATTGGTCCATTTCAAGTATTTCACCATTTGCATTGTTAATCTTAGGAGTATTTTTAATCTTAGATATCTCTCTGAAACCCTAATATTTTGTTATTTCTTTATCATTTAGGTTAGATTTGATTGATATCATCATATTGTGATCACGATATAGTTAAAGATTCAACATTTAGCTTACTGTAGTAAGGTCCCTTTATGATTACCCGGCATTTTCACATTTATCAGAGTTATGTATACAAAATTGTCAAGACTGACAGCTAGAGACCTTAGGGTTATATCTCTTGGGGCTTGGGTAGGGTTACCTTTCATAAGGAGATAGGATATTATATTTTGTCACGAGGTTTTTGTTGTTGAGGAAAACATCATCAATAGATTGGCACTAGAGGGAGGGGCCTAAAAATAAATAGATGGATCCAGTTTATGTATGCAATCTCTCACAGAAGATTCTAGAAGAAGCGAGGATCTACTTTAGGAGGAGGAGTTCCAAAATACCAGCCCCTCTGAGGTCAAGAAGGACCCGTGAGGAAGGGGAGAATCAATGTCACCCAACCACCTCTCGTCTCCATCATTTCTCATCTTCATCAAGTTCATCTGAGTTTAGGTTTGAGGACGATTTCTCATTCCAGCAACCTGGAAGCCGACCATCAATCAGCATTCTGGTACCAATGAGAAACCTGGCTATGCTTCATCTCCCATTGGCTGAATTACAATGTCATGCCCAAGAACCACGAACACTTTGTTCAAAGTTCCATGTCGATGATCCCAATAGAAGACATTGAGAACATATGGGATCTTTCGGACTTGCCTTAAGGATAGAGGAATTAACCATAGGGATGCATGTAGGCTCTTTATTCTAGGAGGGATGCGTTCTATTGGTGCATTCATTTGCACCGCCTAGAGTCCATTTCAGAAATTAGGAATGGAAGCTGGAGATACATTCTCTGCAAAATTTTATAGATTCCCCACTCCAGTCCGGTGAGCTCTAGTTATTTCACTAATGTCTTAAGAGAAGTCCATGAGCCAATAGGGTCCTTCAACAACCGGTTTCATCGTGCATATACTAGACTACATTCCCCTTATGTTGTTGATGTGCCCACTACTTTAGAAGTCTATTATGAGGGACTTGATAGTCTGACGGCTACCTTCATGAAATGGAGAAACAACCCTCCTACTACCCTACTTGATGCATATGTAGAGGTTGTGAAGGTTAGTACTACTTTAAGGCATCACTTGTCTGGACCTTTACCATCATTAGGACCTACTACTCACCTTAGACAAGTCTCAACTCTCAACCAGGCTCTTGCTAATCACGCTCCCATCATGAACCTAACACCTTAGTTGCCTCTGGTATCTCACCCAAGACCTCCCATGAGTCAAGTTCCACCCACAGTCAGCTATCCCCAGCAAAATGCAAATCAAACTCTACATCCACAATCTCATGCTAGCTATCCCCCATATCTGCAGAATTATGAAGTATTGAGCCAGTCATTGAATACCAATATTGCAGTAGGATATCCTCAGAATAATGTGAACCAGCCTCCATATGGAAATTCTAACAAGGAGAGACTAGATGAATTCACTGAACAAGTGAAGAATTTGAATATGGAGGTGACTTACTTAGGAACCAGAACAGTTAGTTGCAAGTTGCTCAGAGAAATATGCAGTCTAATCATAGCAAAGAAAATCAACAAGGACAACATTTTGATAGGGGGAAACATCCTGACAGAGGATATAACAGTGATAGAGGATACAACAATGACAAAGGATATAATAATGATAGAAGATAGAATTATGATAAAGGACAATCCTCTGGTAAGAACTTTGATAGAGGGCAAGCTAGTGGACAAGGGTTCAATAGGAGACAACCCCCAGGACAAAATAGGACTTGGAACACAAGGCCTAATAATGGAGGAGTCCCTACCCCATTGGATCAGCTAGTCAATCAGTCAATCAACCAAGAGAATCCTCCTAATGGTGTATATTTAGCTAAGGCTGCATTATCAAGATGGTGTAGGCTCCATAAAACAAGTCAGCATTCTGAGTTAGACTGTCAAGAGTTCTAGACAGCAGCTTCAATTTTTCAGTGTGAAGTGGAGAACAATTCAAGTGGTTAGGAAATGGTGCCATATACTCCCTATGATTCATCAGTGTTGGTACTGAATCATGCTCATTTTCTACAAAGCAAAGACAATGTGCCTGAAGGAGACTCAGACCAGCTGAAGGAAGAAGCAGATTAGGTATGCAATGGAGATGAGATTTCACAATTGTTTTATGAAAATCCAGTAAATGACAATGGCCACATGGATGAAGAAGAAGCTTATGTTGAAGAGGTACAAACCTTCTAGAGACCTATCAAGAAGTATGATTTGAGGGACATGCCACATATATGTCCACAAGCTGGAGGCCCCTTCACCACTTCCATTCCACCAAACAACTTCATAACACCTCCAAATCCTAATGCCAACAATAATCCATCATATCCTTTGGTATCAAGGCAATATTTCTCTAAAGAACAAGCACAAATGGATCCGTCTAAAGGAAAGGGTGTTTAAGCAAACAAAGACAGGGTGGTGGACAATCCAAAAGAGATTCCTACTGATCTGAGTGAAGAACAATTGGCTAGATATTTTGCAGAAGAACTCAAGAAGCTAAAGGTAAGTCTCTCTGCATTTGAATTATTGAGAGTTCCAACCATTAGGAATGCAGTTCTAGTAGCTTACAATGCAAATTCCATATCACAAAATAGATCAGTTAGTCAAAGTATCAATAAAGCATCTAGTTTTCAAATGGTAGGAAGGAAAAATCAGATTCGTAATCAAGTTCATGTGTCTCCTGGAGATAAGGGAAAAGAGAAAGATAGAACTCAGGTTGCTCAAGTAGATACTCCCTTAACTCTACTTCAAGGGAAAATTGATACTCCTCCATTCCTGATTTATGTCCGCATATTTGGTAAACACTTGCATAATTGCTTGTTAGATTTAGGTTCTTCCACCAACGTAATTCCCTTTGGTGTCTATAGAGCTTTGGGTATTAGTCCTGGTGATTCCCAGAAGAAAGTTACACAATTGAATAGAGCTGAAGTTAAGGCTGTAGGAGAATTAAACATGATTCGCATGCAGGTTGCTTCTAATCCTAGGATTCAACAGGTTATTAATATATAGGTGGCAAATATACCTGATGCTTATGGCCTAATCTTGGGAAGAGACTTTACTAGGGCCTTGAATGGATATGTGTCAACTGATCACTCTCGTATGTGGCTTCCTTGGAAGGGAATTCCAAACCATATTAGAATTGAAAGAGAACCTAGAATGAAGTACATGATTATAGAATATTAGAATACCTCTTATGAAATTTTAATATCTAAGGTGAGCATGGGGAATTATGTGCTTACAACCCCTTTTGAGGAATCCGATGCAGAGGAAGTGCTTATGTTTCACACAGCGCCTGTTGACCTTATAAGAGAATCTAGTAGTATTGAAGCCTTGGTGGAATCAATTGAAAATGATAATTTTCCTGAAGATAATTAGCTCAGCCTATTGGATAATTTCTAAGAATTCATTCATAAATGCATTGAGGATCAGATTTAGTTGGGTAGGGAAATGAATTTCAGAGATTTTCTTTTGTCAAATTGGTGTAGGGTCCATAATGCCTCCCATTCTGAATTGGATTGTTGCTTATGCCAGACTATAGTGGAACAAGTGCAGAAGTGTATCAACCCCACTCCAACAGTCAAAATTAATATTCAAGATGTTCAAGAAGACCCTAAAGGGAAGGAAGTGATGCTTCCTAAAGAACCTTCCAACAACAACAGTGCAAAAGATACAACGAGGAAGTTTGTAGTTGCTAATTGTTGGAATTTAAGATTCAATGGATCCAAATCAAAGCAAGGAGTTGGAGTAGGATTTGAGTTAATCAGTCCAAGAGATAAGACTTTCTTTGCTGCTCATAGACTCCAATTTCATTGTACGAATAATGTAGTAGAATATGAGGCTTTGGTCCATGGGTTGTTAATGGAACTAAAGAAAAAGGTCAAGATTTTGCAAGTTTTTGAGGATTCTAAGTTAGTGGTTAGGAAAGTTAGGAGACAGTACTCTTGTCATGACAGAAGAATGACAAATTATAGACACAGAGTATAGGACCTTATTGAAGGATTTGATGCCTTCAACATTCAGTTGATCCCACGTAATAAAAACCAGACAGCTGATTCCCTTGCTCAAGCAACTAGTACATTGCAACCTCTATCTCTTTCTGGACTGAAGAATTTTATAGTGGAGTTAACCCCAGTACCTTCAGTACCTTACAATGTCACCAATTTCTAGGTATTTGGAGATGATAAGCACATTTTATATTTTATCACAAGTTCAGATGTTTTTGCTTCACAAATTATAGATGAAACTGAACTCCAAGAAGTAGAAATGGATTTGGAAGGGGTAATCAATTTGAAGACTAATACTATTCCCAGGGGAATGGTGTATTTAGAAAGGATTTTTGATCTAGATAGGGTCAGAGATCAGGAGCAGGATGCCAAGAAGGAGTCCACTAGTAGGCAATGTGAAAAATATAATATGGGGACCCAACATAATGTCAAGAATGTCCTCATTGGAAAGGTATGTACTCTTGAAGAGAGGGAAGGAATAATTAATGCATTACATAGATATCCAGATGTGATAGCCTGGAGTTATGAAGACTTGAAGACCTATGAAACATCAATTATAACCTACACTATACCTTTGAAGCCAGGAGTGAAGCCTTTTAGGTAGAGGAAAAGACCAATTAATGCTTTACTGGAACCTATAATTTAGAAGGAAGTACAGAAGTTGATGTCTACAAGGATCATATTCCTAGTCAGGAACTCTACTTGGGTGGTGAACCTGGTTCTAGTATGAAAGAAGAATGGTGAAATTAGGTTGTGTGTGGATTTTAGGAACCTCAACAAAGTGTTAGAAAGAGACAATTATCCAATGCCCTCACTGGATGAAGTACTTCAGATTGTCAATGGTTCTCAAATGATGTCTTTTCTAGATGGCTCTTTCGGTACAACCGAGGTTGCTGGTGCAATATAAAGAGACAAACATAAAGACCACTTTCACCACAAAGTGGGGCACTGCACTACGAGAATGCACTTAGTTTGATTAATGTTGGGAGCTACATTTGAAGGCTGGACATTTCCTTTAAAGACATAATTGGTAAATGCGTACATGGATGATCTAACAGTCTTTTCCAAGAAGAGAGGAGACCACATAATAGACTTATGTAAAGTGTTTCAGAAGTGCAAGGAATTTGGTATATCTCTCAAAATTCATCTTTGGAGTCAGAGAAGGTGTTGGGACATATTTATCTGAGAAAGATTTGCCATTGATTACGATGAGTGCATTCTCAAGAATCCTACACACCTTTCGTAGAAAAGTAAATCATTCTTTGGTAGAATAACATGAAGTTTCATCACTAGATTCTGAAATAGATCAAATATGAATGCAATGTGTAGGCGAGTAAGGGTTGATGGTGATCTGAAGGCAGGAAGCGCTGCAGTCAGGAGGCCATTGCTGAAGCCCCGATTTGGTAAATCTAGACTATGCTAAGCCATTCTATATATATATATATTTTTTTTTGCTTCTTATCACTCCTACTTAGTGCTATATTGACTCAAATCGGTCAAGGGGATGGGCATCCCGCAGCTTTCTAGTGCACATTGAAGATCGCTAGACTAAAATTTAAGTGTAGGCAGGATTGTACTTGGTGAGGAGCTGATTTGGTGTATATCCTCAAAATAAGATTGCTACCATCACGATCCTGATGGTTGACGTGCTGATGGAGCTGGAGGTGCAAGGCTAGTTGGGTATACATGTTGCAAGAATATTATGTTGATTCAACATGAAGTTGGTAGAGGGTAAGTTACTAAAGACAATGGCAGTAAATTTTGATCTGTGAAATATTTTCTGTTCTAAGTCTTTCTCACAGAATAGTGCCAGTGATATAGATTCATTATCTCTAACTTTCGGAAGTGTCTTGACCATCTTAATATAACACAGATACCCAGGCATTACACTTGAGAGTGATATAGTTTCTGTGTTGGGGGTTTATTACATATAAAGAAAAATCGCAGAGAAGTATCTACATGAGGTGGGAAGAGCAGAAGCAAAGAGATTCATATGGTCGAATTTCATGATAGATATGGTATTGGCCATGATTTGCACATGCCACTACAAATCAGATTTTGAGGGCTAGTTATTATTGGCCTACATTGTTCAAGGACACACACAGTCATGTCATAACTTGCCATGTGTGCTAGACCACAACAACTAGAGAAAAGTATGCATCTCTTCCACTTTAGCCGGTCTTTGATTTAAAACCTTTTGCACAGTGGGGGATGGAATTCATAGGTCCCATCAATCCACCTTCTTCTATAGGAAACAGGTATATTCTCACCATTACTGATTGCTTTACAAGATGGACTGAAGCTCTTGCATGCAAATAGTGTACTTCTGAAGTGGTAATAGATTTCATTGAATCAGGTATTATCAATCGCTTTGGATGTCCTATATCTTTGGTTTGTGATAATGGTTCTGCATTTGCATCATTGAAATTTTCTACTTGGGATTTTGACCATGGGATCATAATAAGGTTTGCATCTAATTACTATCCACAGGGTAATGGGTTGGCTGAGTCTTCCAATAAAAACCTCTTAACAATCATTTGTAAGTTACTAGAGAAGAACCCCAAAGATTGGCACACTCAACTTAGATTTTCTCTATGGAAAGATCATACAAGATAGAAGACTTTCATAGGGACCACCCCTTATCATCTTGTGTATAGACTAGAACCTATATTTCCAATCCAATTGAGAGTCCCTACTTTACAGTTCATTAATGAATATTATGATGAAGAATTTAACAAATGTGAGGCCTGCCTATAGGAGTTGTTACACCTTGAGGAAAGAAGAGATGAAGCCTTAGAAAACTTTGTCAAACATCAGGGTGTAGTCAAAAGGTGGTTTGATAGAAGAGCCAAGCTAAAAGCCTTTCAGATTTTTGACTTGGTTCTCTACTGGGATAAAGCCCATGACTATAAGGGGGAGCATGGTAAATTTGACAAACTTTGGCTTGGCCCTTACCAGATTTCAGAAATCCTAGGAGATAATGCTTTTTGCTTGAAAACTCTCACTTGGGAGGATATCCCACTGCTTGTCAATGGGCAATATTTGAAGCATTATTTCCAATCTTGAGTTGTCTGTAGCTCTTTTCCTGTACATAGTTAGAGTAGGATTTCCTTTCTTTTTTGCTTTGCCTTGCTTTGGTTAGAATAGGTTTGCTTTCGTTTTGGTGTGTTTCTTGCTCTACTTTTTCTTTGGAGGTTTCCTTGTTTTCTTTTGGATGTGTTGCACCTGCATGGCAAATATTCTTTTATCTCGGACTGTTCTTAGTATTTCCTTGATGAACTTTAATTATGTGTCTTGAATGGATGGTTGAGGTCTTTGTTATCATCAGACTATCTAAATGTTTTATTTGAGGATGGGTCACTGGTTTGATTTGAATTGGAGATATTTTGAAATCTTATATCTTTTATACATCTTAAGAATCTTGAGGTTGTAGTAGGGTCCTTGTGAGGTCTTGTTAAGTGGAAAGTCTTATTTCTACTTCAATGCCACTGTGGTTCTTAGCCCTGAGTGTGAACTTCATTGTTCACAGGTTGAAATGAAAAAGTAAAAAAAAAGTATCAAAAAAAAGAAAGAGAGAAAATACTAAAAATCAAATGAATTCAACTTATTAGGGGTATCTAAATATCTCTATCGGGGCTATAGACATCTGGCTGGCAATAAAGCTATGTTCAGGAGAGTCACAGTGATAACCTCGTCAAGGCTATAGATACCTGATTGGTAGTGAGGCTCTATCCAAGTTGCTTTTGGACTTAGAATCTTTACGTAGCCTAACCTGATTGAACTTGGTTTCTGCAGTAGCCCAAGGAAGGAAATTAACTCATGTGCACACACTTGGATTTTCAGTCTATGGAAGGTTCAGTCCTGCCTTTGGTTCTAATTCTTTAATCTTGCATTTTTATTTTTTTATCTGATAGTGAGATCAAAACCAGAGATTCTAGGTTCATGATTATTGTTCATCATCAAATGCTTTGGAGCATTTTCCTTAGTAGAGTCACCATTTGTTGTGCAATTTTTGCACACACGCCCCGCTAAAAGTAGGGACCCTCTTTCACTTTGATTTTGGTGTTTTGGCCCTTTGATTTTGAGGATTACTGTGCCTTGGCATGAGCTTAAATGTTTATCTTGCTTGCTTGAGTGTTTCCCCTAAGTTGCACATTGAAAAACTTAAGTCTTGGGAAAAGTTCAGGTTTTTACCCCAGTTTAGGATTTTCCACTCCATTCGGATTTTCCCTGATTTCATTCAAATTGCTCAAGGTTATTAGATGCATGTTAGATATGATTCAATGGTGTTTATGGTTTGATGCTTGAAATGTTTGTAGCAATTCTTGGTCCATACTTTTTGCAGCTAGCTGATTGTTAGTTGCTTTGCAAAGTTATCCTGGACCTTTATATTCATTGTGCTTATTTCAATTGTGGAGATTTATTCATTTCAATTGCAATTGGGTTGTCTTGGATGAATGTTCATGATACAAAAT